>OX579654.1:15677438-15747610 GCA_951230895.1 Carpatolechia fugitivella | reverse complement strand
TTTACGCAGAAATTGTCAAAAAGTTTTATAAACCTGAATATCTCATTTTTATAGGGTGTGATTTTTTCGGTCTCATATAATGAAATGTTACGCATATTACATTCTTTCAAATGTGCTATGTGGCTATTGTGGGGGCGGCCTTATTAAAGCGGAATTTTACTAAAAGTTATTTAAACCTGAATATCTCATTTTTATAGGGTGCGATTTTTTCGGTCCCATATAATGAATTGTTACGCATGTTACACTCTTCCAAATGTGTTATGCCGCTATTTTGGGGGCAGCCTTGTTTACGTGGAATTTGACAAAAAGTTTTTAAAACCTGAATATCTCATTTTTATAGGGTGCGATTTTTTCGGTCCCATATAATGAAATGTTACGCATGTTACACTCTTCCAAATGTGTTATGCCGCTATTTTGGGAGCAGCCTTGTTTACGTGGAATTTGACAAAAAGTTTTAAAAACCTGAATATCTCATTTTCATAGGGTGCGATTTTTTCGGTCCCATATAATGAAATGTTACGCATGTTACACTCTTCCAAATGTGCTATGTGGCTATTGTGAGGGCGGCCTTATTTACGCGGAAATTGTCAAAAAGTCTTATAAACCTGAATATCTCATTTTTATAGGGTGCGATTTTTTCGGTCCCATATGATGAAATGTTACGCATATTACATTCTTTCAAATGTGCTATATGGCTATTGTGGGGGCGGCCTTATTTAAGCGGAATTGGACTAAAAGTTATACAAAGCTGAATATCTCATTTTTATAGGGTGCGATTTTTTCGGTCCCATAAAATGAAATGTTACGCATGTTACACTCTTTTAAATGTGCTATGTGGCTATTGTGGGGGCGGCCTTATTTACGCGGAAATTGTCAAAAAGTTTTATAAACCTGAATATCTAATGTGCGATTTTTTCGGTCCCATATAATGAAATGTTACGCATATTACATTCTTTCAAATGTGCTATGTGGCTATTGTGGGGGCGGCCTTGTTTACGTGGAATTTGACAAAATGTTTTAAATACTTGAATATCTCATTTTCATAGGGTGGGATTTTTTTGGTCCCATATAATGAAATGTTACGCATGTAACACTCTTTCAAATGTGCTATGTGGCTATTGTGGAGGCGGCCTTATTTACTCAGAAATTATCAAAAATGATTTTAATATTGTAATTTTTATAGGGTGCAATATCCATTGATTAAAATGAAAAATTCACATAACTTCGCTTTTTATTTAATTACATTTTCTTCAAAAATCCTAAAATAGAGATTTTTTTATTTTTTTATTTGTGCTATATCACACTAACAACAGATTAGATTTCAAATACAGTTAACACACATTATAATTAGGATGCATTAAGTCATTTGGCAGTAGAGTTAATTTTGGACCGAGGCCCTTTGATTTCTGCCCACTCTCCTTTCATCCCAATCCGTTCAGTAGTTTTTGCGTGAAAGAGTAACAAATCTCCATCCATACATACAAACTTTCGCGTTTATAATATTAGTAAGGATGTCTTCTCTTTCTTTGTACTGAAATAAACTTTAATTGAACCGCGTTTCTTTTACCCACAGAACTGGAAAGGCGAGAGGAGCGTATAGCGGCCCTGCACGCCCTGGTGCGCGCGCTGCCGCCCGACAACCTGGAGATGCTGCGGCTCGTGCTGTGCCACTTGCGGCGGCTCGCGGCCCGGCAGGACAAGAACCTCATGTCGCACT
The DNA here is from genome assembly GCA_951230895.1 of Carpatolechia fugitivella. Lineage (NCBI taxonomy): Eukaryota > Metazoa > Arthropoda > Insecta > Lepidoptera > Gelechiidae > Carpatolechia > Carpatolechia fugitivella. The sequence continues at coordinate 15,745,893 of OX579654.1, read as the reverse complement.
CCAACTTGGCCGTCTGCTTCGGCCCCACGTTACTGAGGGCCGATAATGATACCGTCGCTTCCATATTGGAGCTCAAGTTCTGTAATGTACTGGTAAGATTATTATTTTTTCATTCTATCCCCTAGGGATTCGGCTTCGCTCGCCTTAAATACTTTCGTTAGTTACAAAGTGTCTGTATACCAATTTTCAGCTTTGTACCTTTAAAACTGAAGAACTTCCCATATAAACTTTCACCCCCTTTTTTAAGGGGTTGCGGGGGGGCAGATTAAAAAAATTGATGCATGTATTTTTCGTTAGTATCAAAGAGTCCGCATGCCAATGTTCAGCTTTCTACCTTAAAAACTGCAAAAAGCTCCATACAAACTTCCACCCCCTATTTTAGGGGTTAGAAATATCCATGATAGCTTTGACGTCGAAAAATGATTTGTAACAAACCCGCGAATTGTGAGAATGTTAGTGTTGTAAAAATCTTAATTCGAATAAAAAAAATTGACTTTGACTTTGACTTTGAAAGAGACAAAAAGTTGCCCATATTACTCTCTAGACCATCAATTATCTCCACATAAAATACACGTCAATCCGTAGTTCCGTTTCGACGTGAAAGACGGACAAACATACAAACACACACACTTTCACATTTATAATGTTAGTATGGATTCTCAATGTGTGTGTCCAGGTGGAGACGATGTTGGACCACTACCACGAGATCTTCGAGGCGGCGGCGCCCCCCCCGCTGGCGCCCGCGCCGCCCGCGCCCCCCGCGCCGCCCGCGCACAACGGGGTCGTGCTCAGGTATGTTACGAGTGTTCCCATCATCAACATCCTTTTCAGCGTTTTATCAGCTTCGTGCTGGCCATCGAGACAGACAAAAAAATGCTACATCTCTTAGTTTCATCATTACATTTTTTTGGGTGAGTTCGCTATACAATATCGATACCTCTGGGCTCAAAGGTCGTAAAGGACATTTGGTCGAAAATGAGTTATTGACACCGTTTTACTCAGTTTTTAATTCTCTATTGATCTGTATATTCCATTTCACGAAATTCACAAAAAAAGTGCCTTTACAACCTACATAATTTGACACGTTAAACATAGTTTATCGTAAAATTGTGGATGTAAACAACACTTTATTTCCAGAATATACTCCTCTTGGTCGTAAAGCGAAGTACTAAATAACTTTAGGGCGCAACATAGGTCAGACGATCGAATCCACATGAATGTTCTTTTTTTATTTTTTTGTTCATGTTTCTTTTTTTGTTTGTTTTTAACTTTTTAACTCTTTCATTTAGTTATTTAAATACAAAAATGACAGAAATAAAAATTTCTTATTTAGTACCTTATTTTTTCGTGGTCTAAATTTTTTCCAACAGATAGAGCAATTTTTATAGGTATGTTTTTTTATTTATTACTTACCGTCGTCGTCGTCGTTATTACTTATTTTTTCATTTACTTAGTTCAATTAAAATATCTTTACAGAAAATCACTTCGTTTTTCTTACACCGAAAGTTCTGCAACAGGTGGCACTACAACTCACATAGTGACGAAATTTTCTTCTAAAAAAGCATTTAAAAGTATTTTCAGTTATTCTTTCAGATATGTAACACAGAAATGGAAAATGCTATTTTATCCACTAAATAAAATATTTCAAGTACCATATAAACACATAAAAAATATTTTTTCAAATATCTTGCTCAGAAACAAAGTTATAAGGCTTCAAAGTTGATGGTTAGACAGAGAGGTCCGACATGACCATAGACGTCATTGGTCACGCGGGCCATATATCCGCCATAGAAAATTTTATTTTCGTTGATGATGAAAAGAGGGACAGATATATTTGTTTAATAATGCTGTAACTAGTTTGTTTTTCGATCAATTTCGATTCTGTTTTGACTGCTAGTATTCTATTTTTGTATACTTTCAGATGAACTATAAAAAAAAGAATATTATTTTTATGCATATTCCCTATTCTTTTAAGCCTGAAAATACGGGGAAATCTATTTTATAAGCTAGATCGATTTATTGCCCCCGAAACTAAATTGCGAAATCGTTGCAGCCGTACGTTTCCGAGATCCTTATTATTCTTATCTTGCTCGTTTAAAGTATAAGAGTGGTGCTACTATGTCTAGCCGCGTGTACTTTCTTCTGAACGTATGAAGTAAGTAGAGTTTATCGAAATGCGTAGGTGTCTTACAAAAAAAAATAAACGAGCTAAGCTCGGTCAACCAGGTACTATTGTTTATGTGTTTATCTGGAACTTGAAATATCTGAAAATAAATGTTTTTTTTTTCAATTAACGAATTAAAAAAATTGTGTATATTCCCAATAGGGGGTTAATAAACCCACTGTTGGGTACAGCCTTCTTCTCTACTGCGCCACTCTCATAGTCGTGTGCTATCCGCAGCTTGATCCTGCCAGTCTGGTCATGGTCGGACCATCGCACCCTCTGGCCGTGGGGACAATGGCCCCGATTCGGGAAGTCATGCTCTAATTCTAATCCAGCTATTCTTTTCGTTTTTGTGACCAATGAAAGAGAGGTGATGAATTTAGACGAACGAATGATATTATTTTGAATTAATGATAACCTAAAATAAGGTCATAGCTGTCAGATTAAGAAATTTTTAAGTAGCATGTTTTATGTGCTCTCTAAAATTAAGCAATCGACGAGTTCAAATTCGATGTTTGAGAGCTTTAATATATTAGAAAGGCCATCTCCTGTCCCTTTTTAATCTTTAAAATGTGAAAAGGACTGACGAACTTAAATTAAGGATTAGAGTGCGTCTGTGTGAGTGCTACCACCGCTACAATGCAATGGACGAACAAAAAAATCTTGTTTTTTTTACAATATGTTTTACAGTTTTATCTACTTATAAGTAACTAAAAAACATATTTTTTAATTTCGTGCGTTGTTTCAAGAAATCAACCTTCTAGTTCAGATTATCATATTATGGAAATTTTCAACAAAATGTCAGTCAATAAATCTAATCTATCCAGTCTAGTTAGGAACATGGTTATCTTTATTACGAATCTACCATACATTGTAGCACCCATAGTGCATGATAGTAGGGCGATAGGTGAAGGTCGTCACGCTTCACGCTTCACAGGCACCCTCAACTAGCGACGGAAGTCGAATATGATTCCAATTAAGAACTGTTTTTATAATTCCACTTCCAAATTTAAGATATGGAAAAAGTGTTCGTATTTAGGGAATGAGCGTAAAGATTTTAGAAGATTTAATAAGTAAATTTTTGTTTTCTTTTCGCGTTTGTAGTACTCTACTACTTTATAACGGGGATGCAATGGCAACATATAGAGCAGTGGGGAAGAAGGGATACGATACACAAAACCGAATAGTCGAGTGAATCTGGCATCAAGACAAACCTACAATGGTTTAATGATGCTTTTATTTAAATTGTATGTATTTTTGTATCATAAAAAAGCACTCGGAGCTGAAACAGATATTCAAAAAAAGGCAGGTGCACTACCAAGCATAAAATAAAAACATTTAATGCGTTCAGTGTTAGAATGTTGCAATGATAGACTTGTTATATTTCAATTATATTAGTTAGAGAATGGTGTCGATTCGGCATACGCCCAAGTAAACTAAACTAAACTTAGTCCTGTCACTTTCTATCATTTTAATTGAAAAGGGACCGAAGATCATCGACTTTGTTTTTTTGTTTGACTTCACGACTAACTGTTAATTTTAGTGGCTTTTTGTTCGTCATGGTGTTAGATAGGCACTAAAACAGACGCGGCTACGCTCGCGTTGTAGAAGATTTTCCCGTGGGAATAAGACTTTTCCCGTAAAAAGTAACCTATATGTTAATCCAGGTTACAAACTATCTCCATTCCAAATTTCATCCAAACCCGTTGAGTACTTTAAGCGTAAAGGCGGAACAAACATCTAATCCAAATATACATATTTTCACATTTATAATATTAGTGTGATTTATTTTATTATTTATTGTACACAATAAATTGGACAAAAAACAAATACATAGAAAAACAACACAACAGGAACTGCTGCTTTTACTAGCATTATTCTGACTAGGCAAACAAATGGGAAAGTCTGCAAAGTAGCTAAAAAATATATTTATAAAAAATGACACTAATTAATAAATGAGCAAAAAGCTCTTACTTCATTTCATTATAATAGGTTAAAACTCAATTGATCACAGTATTATTAATGCTATCCAGTCGGCTTATTGACCATAACGCGAACACCTGCATTAATTAAAGATGTCTGCCTGCCCAGAGGCTTGACTATAGGCAGGGAAACCAGGTTATTATGCCCAGGTGCTCACTGCTGGTTTAGAATTGGTCTGTTATGATGGTTATTATGATCAGACAGATAGAAAAATTACTGTTAAATTTTCATTTTTTGTAGTTTATTCTTCTATATGAGCCGACTACGGACTTTTCTTTTTTGGCGGACCTAATCGCTATTTCTACCGGAGTGATAATATAGCAGGCGCGGACTTGCGGGGGAGCAGAAGGCTCGTACCCCTTGGGAAATTTATGACAACGTATCTGGGGGCGCCCTCAGACGGGCTCGGACCGCGGCCCAGAACGTTGCCAGGGCGAGAAGCGCGTCGGAGAAGAATGACCCCTACCGGGTCTTACTGAATAGCCGACTGCGGACGTTGTCCTGTTGTTCATACAAAAATCTCATAGAAAAAAAGCACGAATTTCCAGAATTTCCTTCTTTTTTTACTTCTCGAATCTTTCTTTTTCTGACAATTTTGCATGAACTACGAGTATTAGGAACGTAAAAAAATATAAATACGAGTAGGTAGCCAAATTAATAAAAGTTATCTGTGTTTGTGTCAAATTGATCCACCTGTTTATTTATGTGATGCGATCAGTATCTAGCAGAATTTAATTTTCATTAAATAGATAATATTATTTATTGTTCATAAAGCTGACCCAGTCCCTGCCAAGTGAAATATCCCTAACCCTCAACTGTCTTTTTACCAACTCATTAACAAACGCCCTAAATCAAAAATCATCGGCCCGTTACAGTCCACTGCTTGACTATGAGCCTCCTCCACTTAAGTGGAGGGTTTTGCCATAATCTCCACGCTTGGCAGGCGGGTTGGAGATCGCAGATTAAAAGGTTACAATATCAGAGAGCGCTGCTGCCCGTTCCCTGTTCAATGTGTAGTCCCTAAGTCGCCTCTTACGACACCCACGGGAAGAGTAGGGGTTGGTGACAAATGTATTCTACTCTGCCGCCACCACACGGCAAAACGCCCTAAAACATCGCGCAAAATCTTACGATGAACAAAATCACCATTATCGGACGCTCGACAAATCAAAAAAGAAAGAATGGAGCTGTCGGGTGTCCCGAATTACCTTCCACTGCATTCCTCGCAGTATTAACGATGCACAATAACTATTTCAATAATTTAAATATGCAGCCTTATAACTGCTTAAAAAAGCGCATTAGTAACCTTATACTTGCGTGTTAAGGGAGATAATTGTATGGGAGGCAGAGCAGGCGAATCTTTTGTTACGGACGATCCGCAAAAAATGTGAAAAAACTTTAACAATCCGGTTGGGTTAACCCTTAGATAAGTGTAGGCTACTGCGGAGTACATTGACGGTAAAAAGCGCTCGTGTTCCAATAGGGGATCGGACTGTTCACCATATTTTATGAATTTACCATATTTTATGAATTATTTTTAAAATATAGATTAGTAGCAGACGATTCGCGAAGAAAAAAACAGAATCGGTTGAACGAATTTACAGTGATTTTTTAAAGTTTCTCTTTCAAAAACGATTTTTTGTATGGAGATTATAATGGCGTTACAACAAATGACGTCTGAAATAAGTAGAGTAAGTAGAGTTCTTCTGAACGTATGAAGTAAGTAGAGTTTATCAAAATGCGTAGTGTCTTACAAAAAAAATAAACGAACTAAGCTCGGTCAACCAGGTACTGGAGATTATATGGCGTTACTAACAAATGACGTCACAAGTGGGTATGTGCCTCTCTGTCTAATCTTGAATTTCAAACCTTTATAACTCGGTCAATTTTAAACATAGAGCAAAAATTCTTTTAGTGTTCGATAGCAGAAACTAAGAATTTTGGATTTATAAAATAAAAAAAAGTAGTCCGATCCCCTATTACATACATACGTATTTATCTTTGTGATCGTAAAGGTCGAGGATGGGTTACCGATAGTGGTATATGTATGAATGTTTTAGTGTTTTTGTAAATCGTTTATCTGACAGATATTTGGGGAGTATTGAGAAGCCTGAAAGAAATAAACAAGGCTACTTTTACAACTAGAAATCACCTTATTACTAGGAGGGAAAAAAACATTCTGATTTAGAAGACAATTGTTCGGTCCCTCCTTTGTATTAAGCGTTAGCTAAATATCGAAATGCGAAGACTGCATCAGAATCGTCAATGTATCTCGAAGTCGCTTGGATTCTTGACAGTGTGGAAAATCCTTGTTTGATCCCTCGGGCACACCTGCCGCGTGGCCCGTAATGGCGCGCGCCAGCAGCTGTTCATTCCTCACTGTATTCATTTATCTAGACCTTGTTTTTGGTCCGCCTTATGCTTCTTATAGCTTTACTAGTTTCGGGTTGAGTACCATAAGTAGGTTGGAAGGAATTATCAAAATAATTTATCTTTTTCGTAACAAACGTTGTAAGTAGGTATTCTAGGTATATATCTATTAATAAAACTATTTTTATTAATTTTTAATCCACCAGTTAATTTGTTGCGTGTTTACCAATGATTTGTTTAATTTCCGATAAGAGTTACCTATATATTAAATGAACATGACTGAATTAAAGTCAGCCAAAAATAACAAAACCGTACCGCAGATCATAGTATTCTTAAAACTTAATTTGGCTATTTTTTTCGCATGGAAACTAATTGTTTTTTTTTCTCTATGATTTACCTATATGATACTCTTATAAGCTCGTATATGTCCCCAGTCCCCATCAGAGGTTAGTACTTATTATCTAATTTATTGAACAACGAGTAAATTGCGTGTATTGGAATGCAGCCCTTATTTTGTTGAACGTGGCCCATATCCTTCTGACCCTTTATAGATTTCGAATCCGATTTCTTTGTTCGAGGGCGTATTTCCTTACATTTTGAATAATTAGCGGCAGGAAGTGTATGGATGGGTTGGTTTTGATTATGAATAAACATCTCTTATATAATATTTATTGAGCAAAACGAAGGAAGTATTTTTTTGTTGATCTTGGATAGGATAAATTTGCATCTCCTTGGCTATCCGGACCTCTATTTATTTTAAAGAAAAAGGGTTTTTTTACATAAATAATTAATAATATAGTTGTCTGTAATACTTGTAATATAGTTGAACAGGGAACGGGCAGCAGCGCTCTCTGATACAGTAACCTTTTAATCTGCGATCTCCAACCCGCCTGCCAAGCGTGGAGATTATGGCAAAACCAAACACTCAAGTGGAGGAGGCTCATAGTCCAGCAGTGGACTGTAACGGGCCGTTGATTTTTTTTTATTGATAGTTATCTATATTATCAAACTATCTTTGTACAGAATTTGACTATAATCAGTTAAGTTAGTTAAACGTGACATTGTATCAAACAGATGGACAGACTGGTAACTATAATATTAGTATGAACGTAATAAGGCCTTATTTCGTTCTCCGGAAGATTTATAAACCACAAACATGTCTTTATGAAGAGCAAGGACTACGGATATTATTTAATTTGTGTTTTCTAGCCAGACAGTACATTTTGCTACAAGCAGCTGTTTTGAAGAGCTTCAAAACATCATAGAATTTGTAATACAAATGTCCTTAAACCTTCTTTTGAAATCGATCGTATTCTAACGGCCAAGATGCGTAAAATTCAAGATTATATTTTTTGTTGTGTCCGACCATGTGCGCATTATGTTTGTACAGATAAAGGGACGGATGACGGTAGGGTGCCGAAGTTCCTTGCACAATTAAAAGCGGCGAGTGGCGTACGATTCAAGTAGAGTTGCCAACTACGGTTTTAAAAAATTCCATAATGAAAATATTATATAGCTCGCTAAGGCCCAAAACAACATCGCCCTTCTTGTCTTTACAGCCAAGTGTTTTTTTTTTTCGTAGTTCAAACGTATTTTTTGAGCTAAGGCTTTTCATACTTTGTGACCTATTGTAAAGCGGTAAAGCCTGTTGTGATCATGCGCTTGTTATTGTCAAATAAATTTAATACAGTCGTAGTAAACTTGCATAAATTTTTCTACCAGGTCAGTTATTACATTACATACTTACTAGATATTCGCCCGCGTTGTTTTTTTTGTATTTTCCCTATGGGAACGAGAACAGCAGCAGGCTTATCATTTCCAGCCCACAAACTAGCTAGTTTGTGGGCTGGAAATGAAGAGATCTTCATCATCATCATCATCTCAGCCGGAGACGTCCACTGCTGAACATAGGCCTCCCCCATAGGTTTCCACCGTGAACGGTCCTGCGCTACTTGCATCCACATGCAGTCATCTGTCCACCTTGTGGGAGGCCGTCCCTTCATAACGTCGTGAAAAAAGGACATAGATCAAATCATACTTCTGTAGTGGAGACTTGTGTGACGCGTAAACAAAATATTGGTACCCTTTGACCTAACTAAAGATTGGCAACACTACCCTATCGACAGCGCACTGTCCTCGGCACTGCAGTAAGATAGAAGCCTCACGTGTGCAGGCGTTGCAGCTGCCGATCGGAGAATGCACACCTGCCGGCCGCGGCCAACAGCCGAGCTGCGCGCGAGTGGCAAGAAAAGAAACCTCTATCTGCACGCGAACATCTGTGCGCGTTACAAGCTTCTTTTTGTGTTTAATTTCAATCTTTTTTGTACCGTTTTGGTGATGGCTGTTCTTTGGCTTTATGTAGAATTCTTAATATTGTTACGTGTTTTTTTTACTCTACAAGATATTAATTCTGTGATAAAATAAGAGTAAAGAGTAAAAGTACTCTAGTTTTTACTCTATAGTAGAGATGACATCGTTATAGTATTTTTTTAAGAACCTAAAGGGTTTCGTATTTTTATGGGCAAAAAAGATACTAATAAAATGAATAGGGGTCGAGGCCCATGCACACTTGTTCACGATTTCTTCCGCCAAAATAATGGTCGATGTCGTTAGATATTTGTTCTACTTTATCTTCTCTCTCGAGTCGTTCTATCCAGAATCAATGGAATTTTAAAACGTAAATATACCTATAGATACGGTTAATTAGCGCTTTGTATATCAAAATCAAATCAACGGCCCGTTACAGTCCACTGCTGGACTATGAGCCTCCTCCACTTAAGTGTTTGGTTTTGCCATAATCTCCACGCTTGGCAGGCGGGTTGGAGATCGCAGATTAAAAGGTTACTGTATCAGAGAGCGCTGCTGCCCGTTCCCTATTCAATGTGTAGTCCCTAAGGTGACAAATGTATTCCACTCTGCCGTCACCACACGGTTAGTGAGCTTTGTATATACTTCCCAAATATTGAAGAATGAGTTATTTTACTGTCAAGGTTACGTGCTTCAAATCAGATAAATAAAAAATCCGTCTGATCTAATATTTGAAATACTTACTTAGGTACTTTATTTTGCTTAAGAGTTGTGGTCATTCAAAACGCACCACTCTTTCTATTTCTCAATACAACCCTCATCACCGTAAAAGCCCGTCGGGTTCGGGAAGGACCAATACCGTCATTAGCAGATGACCTGCGCACAGATACGCGGGGCAACGCCAGGTGTGACGCAGGTGTCGCGTGCCAGCTGCCTGCGCGCGCATATATAGGGACGCTTCTCCGTCACAAGACATGCAATACTGTCTTGTCTCTCGTGTTGATCACTTGCTCTTGAGCTCGTTCTAAGTTCAGACGTTTTCAGACTTTCAAACGTTTTGAAGTGATTTTTAATTTTCGATCAGTTACAATTTGTGTGGTGTTTTTTGAGGATTTGTTTTGTTTTTGTGTCAATCGTGTGTGCGTTGCGATATGATCATCTGTCTCTCTGGATTTGTTATTGCCGGGTTGGTATTTATGATATTGTTAATAATAATGTCGTAGTAATTTAAGGATAGTTTTAGAGATTGGTCACATTATCAAGACTTAATTCTTCTCCACAGATTCCGCCATTGTGTTAGTGAACTCACCCAAAAAAATGTAATGACGGATCTAAGTGATGTAATAACATCCTATGGAAATAAATTATTTTGACTTTGACTTTGACTTTACAAATAACTTTTAATTAGAATTACTACGGTCAGAGATTTTGAAATGACTATTAAATACTCACCATAAAAATACACAGTATCACATTTTTTTCAGATTCCAGGGCCCCGTTTCACGAAGCAACAAGTTACAATTTTATATACATTGCGTAGTCAATTCGCCTAAACTGTAAGCGCTTATCGTTTTAAAGTACTTGTAATTCGTAACTTGTACCTCCGTGAAACGGCCCCCAGATGTGCGTGTAGTAGGTTCTGATTTATTTCGTAGTCTTGTTCGTAGCTGACACTTGCTACGAGCGAGACGTGGCGTAGCAGTCTGCGGTTTTAACACGTGAATTTTGCTTTGCTACCATTCTTTTTTCAGTGTTAAAGTTCATGCTCGTAAGCACAGAATAAATAATAATACTGTATATGATAAACGTGAAGCAGGAATAGGGGATCGGACTGTCCCTAAATTAACCATATTTAATTAATTATTTTTAAAATATAGATTAGTAGCAGACGATTCGCGAAGAAAAAACAGAATCGGTTGAAAAACTAATTTACAGTGAATTTTTAAAGTTTCAATATGTCCGTCTCTTTCAAAAACGATTTTTGTATGGAGATTATATGGCGTTACTAGCAAGTGACGTCATAAGTGGGTATGTGCCTCTCTGTCTAATCTTGAATTTCGAACCTTTATAACTCGGTCAATTTTAAAGATAGAGCAAAAATTATTTTAGTGTTCGATAGCAGAAACTAAGAAGTTTGAATTTATAAAATAAGAAAAAAGTAATCCGATACCCCATTATGGTCAGAAGTTGTTTTTTTTTTTTCTTATATGCGTGTCCTTTGATAATCTGCTCACTCCCTAAAGGATACGTGAACATGTGAGGGAACTATTATTATCGGAAATCGTACTTGTAAAAATGCAGAAATAATAATGTTACTCTTGTTTTGTTACAGGACATCCCCAACAAGCGGACCTCTTCGCTGCGACATCGTCTCGAGGACCGATATTGTAAGTACACAATCGTATATTTGTTGGTGAACATTGGATGAAGTTTTGATATTAGTTGATAGTACGGCACAGATCCTCCGTTTAAAAATGATTCAACACCCTTTTTACCGAGAGGAAAGTGTTTATTCGCCTCCATTTTTAATATTTGCCCCCATATAGGTCACACACTGTACACGATGGTAGACTTCAAGAGTCCGTATCACCAATGGCAATTAGTTTTTTGTCTTGGTTTCCGTCCGACACCAGGTTCTGTCCACCATTCGTCTTAATTTTGTTTCTACGAAGACTAACCATTGTTTCCTTATTCCAGGGAGCGTCCTGCGACCGAAACGCTCGGTACTCCCCCCACCATCAACAACTACTACAGGCGTTACAAGTGCCCCCGGGCTGCGCGGGGGCGGCGGGAGGCGCCACTTTAGGGGCACTATTGCCCGCCCACAGAGCCCTACCCCGGGCCCCCGCCTCCACCTCATCATCAGCCGAATCCGTCTCCGAAAGCAGCGCGTCTCCCCCTCCCGCACCCCTAGTCGTTTCCTCGAGAGGTTTACCTGGACGATATTCTAGAGTTCGAACTTTGTACGCCTGTTTAGGTGAAAGCGAAGGGGAGTTATCCTTCGAACCGAATCAAATCCTAACGAACGTCACTCCGAGCCCCGAACCCGGCTGGTTGAGAGGAACTTTGAATGGCAGGACTGGGTTAGTACCGGAGAATTACGTTGAGCCCTTACCTTAGAAAGAAATTACACTCTTATAAGAGTACTGAGAAATTACCTACGTGACGTCAATTGTCGTTTCTAAGATTTTATTGGCGTTTAAGACTCGCGTCACTATAGCTAATGTTCGTTATTTCGATGAGGCATTAAAAGACGTGATCGGTTTTACCATTGAGCAGGAAAGAGATAGTTGCTATATGAGAAAAAGAGATGGATGTATAAACTTTCATTCGTACACTAATATTTTATAGTATTTGTGCGTAGACGCTAATTTATGAACTATTTATCGATTCTAAGACTGCTTGTACTGTTCGAGAAATTATTCCTTCCTGTATATGAACTACATATTACTACAGTAACATATCCGTTTCCTACGGGAAACAATATTATAATATACAAATATTTTATATATCGTAGCGTCTTGCCGCTAGATGCGTCAGTTTCCTTAGCACTTGTTAATTATTTTGTACCTATTTGTATATTTTGTACATTGTAAATAAGAATGTTGTTGATATTTTAACTATTTATGATATACTTATTTTTGTTGTGAATTTTGTACCAAATATACTGCGATGTATTCGATATCCCCGAGAGGGTTAGCAATTAAAAGACTAATAGTGAATGTGAATGCGTGTTTTTATTTTGACGCTCGCGTTGTGCGGAACCTTTAGTCAGTGCGTATTGGCTTTTGACAGCTGTCAGATTTCGTAAAAGCAAGCAAACCTTTCGTTATTTTTTTTTTAAACTAGTTAATAATACAAAAACCCAAATTTCACATTGCACGTTAATACGTGTCTGTAAAGATATGCTTGAATAATTTCAAGCATATCTTTACAGACAGACAGTAGCGACCGTAAGGTTGAACGTGTAACGAAAAATCGCCTCAGGGCTCCTAAGCAATCTCACGTTTAATTTGGACCGAGGGCTTTGAATTTTTAATCGAACCTGTATGTTTCCATATAAAATATCCTACGTGTGGTCAAGTACTAGACTGACAAACATAATTAGCTGTTGACACGATAAAACAGTAAATTACTGCGTCAGATATCAGAAGCCAATATTATACGGACTCTAATACAGCCCGCTCCCCGCAAGCCCTCTCGCCGTGACGAGCGAACCAACCATTGCGCACGCGCACAGAGCAGCGGTATACAAGGACACGAGAAAAGATATAGACGGTTTTGGTCTCAAACTTATTTTTTTTTTGCTGTCAATGGTACTTGTTATTTTTTTAATGTGAATTTATTCATTTTATATTACAATCACAAATCATTCCCATATCTCTCATAGACGTTTGCTTGAAAGGAAACGTATTTTAAAACACTCGTCCAAGATTATAATGCGAGCAACGAAGAAAAAAAGTACGCTTCTAAATGTCCACTGATTTTTATTGTATTAAACGCTTCCAGGCTATGATCATGCCTCGTGTCGCCGTATTTTTTAATAACAATTACAAACGTTTATTGTATTATTTAAACAAATTTAGAGTTTCACTGAAAACTCTCTAGAGGGCGCCACTTAAAAAGAAAAATAAACTTTATAAAGTGTGGAAACTAGAAAATTTAACTAGTGAAGGGTAAAGTCCACAGGTATGTTCGTGATAGTCGTGGACTATCGAAATAATTTTAAGGGTGTCTAAGACGGTTAAGATACGATCTTATCGTACGAAGCAGCCAGCCCTCTCGTCGCCATTCACTTTGTGTGCAAAGCAGGGGTTAAGCAGAATGGCCGAATCAATCAGTGACCGGCCATTCTGCTTGACCCCCGATTCGCACACAAAGTGAATGGCGACGAGAGGGCTGGCTCCCCCGTATGTTAACCGTCTGTGACGCCCTTTAACAAAGTTACTTTTCTCTCAAGTGGCGCCTCTAAACATTTCAATATAACTCCATACAGCACAGCGGTATGGTAATCTTAGTTTTAACACAGCGTTATAATTCACGTAAACATTAATCCATACAAATAAGGAAACCGATGGTTTCGTACACGTCTGTCTAAGAGTCGATTCATATAACACAGACGCGATTAAAAGAAATTGAGTATTTCAAATTGAACTTTAGGGTACAAATTAGTTGAAGAACAACCGGTAAACATTTCTAAAGAAACTCTTTAGCTGATTTATGCCTTACTTCGGCGATATAAGGTTCATTACCGTATACTAATATTTCATTCCATTTGCATCTGCAGCAATGCGAATGACTCTTGGGAGCACCACTAAAGTAATTTTTAACTATATTATCTAATTAATTTTACCTAAATTTCGAAGTAAAAGCCTCCACAGACGAAGTACTCAACATTTGACAATATTTTTAACCCTTAGAAGTCCTTCGTCAGCCTTATTTTAAATTACTACTATCAACTATCATGCATTTTTCAATATCAAACCAAAAAATATAATATTATATGTCATCTTTAAGTAGTCCCTCGTCTGTAGAAGCTTTTTAAACTGTTAAAGACCGAAAAAATATACGAAAATAGTATTCCGCTTTTGTATAAGAATTTCGCCACCGCACTGCGTCAAGCGACGCTTCTTCATAGTGATAGCGAAGAAATATGGACACATACACATACTCTAAGAACAGAGGATACACAAGAGATAGTAAGTATTGTAAGTAAACTAATAACGCCAAACCAGAACACTTTTCCACGACTTTTGAATATTGTTTTTTTTCCGTTTCATACAGAATAGGGCCAGCCGATAAATTGTTATTTTTTACTCTATATGAAAAAAAAACGTGCATTTTTGAGAATTTTCCGTCAGTGGATTATCAATCACCCATCTCGCGTTATTTAGGATCACACATAGTTAGTGTACTGGAAATATCTATACTTTTCTCATTAGTCGAGTACATGTTAGTAGATCTACAAGGAAATGTAGGAAATATAGAAATTCCAGTATCGTAGACGGAATAAAGAAACAAGGCATCTCCAGTCCACTACTCACTCAAAGACAAGACATAAAATAATATATAAAATCTCTAAACCTAATCTTAGTGGTGCTACTAGACAGACGGGCCAACTTTTAACATCCAAATTTTCGTAAAGGTGCGACCACACTAAGCGTGACACACATAAGTACCTAAATATTTTTTATATTTATAGAAAACAACCAAAAACGTAAACCTTCCGGCGGGACTTACGACCTCGGCCTATACGCAGCCAACGTGCTTACCAACAACACCACGGAGGGTATAGAACTTTCGTTCTTGCTTGTTTTCTATGAAATTATGACGTCGCCATAATAGACAACCAGCCACATTTCTTTTTGAAGTAAGTAACTCTTTAACTTCTAATCTTGATGATATCCCACTATTGGTTGTCAAAAGATCATGCATTTTAACTGCTTTTACAACTAGAATGGGGGATTTTCTGACCGCTCTTTAAAAAATTAAAATAATAGTTCTAATTAAGACGATAGACGGCGCCAGGTGTACTTCGTGGATTCTTTTTTTAAAATCCTTTTATGGCCCTGGGTGACTCGCCGGATTTCTTCGGATCCACGAATCGTCAACGCCATCTATGAACTATGATCAAAGATTTATGAACTATTTTTTTTTTATTGGCTATCGGAAAAACCCCCATTGTAAAGGACTTTTATTTCGTACATAATCTTTTAAAACGATTAAGTTATGTTACGCTTAGTGCGGTCACACCTTTAGGCAAACAAATATGTAACACATGAAGCTAATATTATTATAATTGAAAAAAGGAGTTGATGAATGTATAATGAGAAGGGACAAATTCCTGTAGCTCCTTTTCCCAATGACGACAATATTAACTTCGTGCGATGACTTATATTAAGGTAGGTACATAAGGAAAAGCAGATACAACAATAAGCGCTCTATTAATATCGATGGATTCGCAGACAAGCCTTCAATATTACAACATGAGTAGTTAACCTATCTAATACACTTTTATTTTAAAATATTCAGTACAAAACAATTCCTTGTTTCTCGAGGGTTTGGCAGCATCTGGACGTGCAGCACTGTTTTTTTTCCTATTTCTGTCTAATGCTAGTTTTTAGTAGCTAGGGTATAGTAATACAACCCAAACACAGCAATATACACCAACGTCTATAGCTAGAATGTCACTAGAACTGATTCCAATCATTTTGCATTTTGTATCTCTCTCTAGTGTAAGATATTTCTGAGCAACAGAAAGAGACAGAAATACGAAATAATCCGTGACCGCACGGGCAGATGTTGATCAACCCCAATTGGCCTCAATTCTTGCCAGCACATGGTCAAATTAAAATTAAATTAGGAATGTCTGTTTTCGTCTTTTTGTTAAAATTTGATTGGTGAAGCAATTTAGAGCTGTAAATTTCAGTCATTTTGATGTCACTGTAATATCATCGAAGCAGTGCATTTCACTGCTTTTATTTACGTCATAATGAGAGCTCTAAAGCAGCTAGTTTAAAAAGAAGCTGCAGTCACTCTTTCCGTCCCTCTCCCACCACAGAAAAACGAAAAGGACACAACTAATTCAACTTCACTTTGACTCAAATCGACGCCACTATCGATAGCATCACTATCGAATATAATCCCTGCGATTATTCATTTAAAACCTTATCAATAATCAGTATATTCCTATATTCACCACACTTCACAAAACTTAGCTGCTGTACATCACTGAAGCTACACCAATATTAACACTATAAAAGAAGTGAACAGGTAACAGCAGAGTACACGGGAGCGCTTCAGGACGACCGTGGGTAAAGGGGGCGGAGCCCTAAGCGATTGGGGCGCCCCGCGAGCCCCGCATTAACTGTCAAGGGACTCCAAGCCCGGATCGACTTCATCATCATCGAGCATCACGGGCCGCATCCTCGGGTTCGGTAAGGGCGCCTTGGCTAACTGTTCTAGTTGCTTCATCTCGACCGCGTGCACTATTTTCATAGCGGTTTTGTATTTGTCTTCGAGCGCGCGTATTTTGGCGGCGTGTTCTTCCGCTCCGTGCCGCGTCGCGCGCTTCAGTTCCGCGATGACGGCGTCCCGTGTAGCTAAACCCGCTTCTAGCTCGTGCGCGCGCGCAGCGGCAGCTTCCGCGACTTTGAGCGCGGCGGTGGCTTCTGCTTCCGCGCGGGCTTGAGCCGCCTTTATGACGCGCTCTTCAGTCGTCGCCGAGCATTTCCTGTTGGGTAGATAAAACGTTTATTTTTAGTACAGTTCCATCAAAAGTAACAACCGCGGTGGTGTAGGAATTTGTAATTTTTCGGTGTTGTACGTAGTCAGGTCATACAAAAAGATAAATAAATGACAAAATGATCTATGCACCACAACAACTTTATTTATATATCAAGTTGAAGTGTACAAAATACAGATTTAAACCACATTAAAAAATATTCAAAATGTCCTCCCCTATTTCGAATACAAGTTCTTAATCAGTGAGGCCAGTCATCAATCGAAGCACAAACGACGTTAATGTAAATATCGGCCACTGCTTTAATCAAGGATGGCTTAGCTTTAAGCGATACTTCGAATTTCTAAATCATATTTACGATTAATTCGACGCTTAGGTTTTCATACCTGTTGGCCCTCACGGAAGCCGTGAGCCTCTGCTCCCTCTCGGCCAGCACCAAGAGCTCCCTCCGGAGGCGGCGCACGTGCTCGGCGCGCCGCTCGGCCGCCAGCGCGGCGCGCGTGAGGGCGTCCACCTGCCGCGCCGCCTCGAACGACTGGCCGCGCGTGCGCGCTAGGGCGGCCGCGTCGCGCGTCCTGCACGGACAAATGCTTAGTTATTATTCTACTTATTCATTTATTTAACCATTTATTACACTCAAGGCAATTACAAAAACAATACATTAAGAATTTTTTATACAAATTTCGTCGTTTTAAACGAAAACCATACGTGCGAAGTCGCAGGCGGAATGCTTGTTTATTTAGCAATCCATCTGGAAGGGTCTAACACGGCCTGGGACGCTCTAACACGGGTTGTGACGGTCTAACACGGCCTATGACGGTCTAAGTCGACCTGTGAGGGTCTAACACGACCCGTGAGGATTTAAGACGGCTTGTCGGTTTAAGCCGACCTATGACGGTCTCTATATACCTGAGGGCCTCGGCTTCGTGTAAGGTTGCTTCTGCGTTGGCCCGGGCGCGCCGTTCTTCCTGTAGCGCGGCCTCGAGCCGCTGCTCGCGGTCCAGCCCGGCCTGTGACGGTCTAAGACGACCTGTGAGGGTCTAACACGACCCGTGAGGATTTAAGACGGCTTGTCGGTTTAAGCCGACCTATGACGGTCTCTATATACCTGAGGGCCTCGGCTTCGTGTAAGGTTGCTTCTGCGTTGGCCCGGGCGCGCCGTTCTTCCTGTAGCGCGGCCTCGAGCCGCTGCTCGCGGTCCAGCCCGGCCTGTGACGGTCTAAGTCGACCTGTGAGGGTCTAACACGACCCGTGAGGATTTAAGACGGCTTGTCGGTTTAAGCCGACCTATGACGGTCTCTATATACCTGAGGGCCTCGGCTTCGTGTAAGGTTGCTTCTGCGTTGGCCCGGGCGCGCCGTTCTTCCTGTAGCGCGGCCTCGAGCCGCTGCTCGCGGTCCAGCCCGGCCTGTGACGGTCTAAGACGACCTGTGAGGGTCTAACACGACCCGTGAGGATTTAAGACGGCTTGTCGGTTTAAGCCGACCTATGACGGTCTCTATATACCTGAGGGCCTCGGCTTCGTGTAAGGTTGCTTCTGCGTTGGCCCGGGCGCGCCGTTCTTCCTGTAGCGCGGCCTCGAGCCGCTGCTCGCGGTCCAGCCCGGCCTGTGACGGTCTAAGTCGACCTGTGAGGGTCTAACACGACCCGTGAGGATTTAAGACGGCTTGTCGGTTTAAGCCGACCTATGACGGTCTCTATATACCTGAGGGCCTCGGCTTCGTGTAAGGTTGCTTCTGCGTTGGCCCGGGCGCGCCGTTCTTCCTGTAGCGCGGCCTCGAGCCGCTGCTCGCGGTCCAGCCCGGCCTGTGACGGTCTAAGTCGACCTGTGAGGGTCTAACACGACCCGTGAGGATTTAAGACGGCTTGTCGGTTTAAGCCGACCTATGACGGTCTCTATATACCTGAGGGCCTCGGCTTCGTGTAAGGTTGCTTCTGCGTTGGCCCGGGCGCGCCGTTCTTCCTGTAGCGCGGCCTCGAGCCGCTGCTCGCGGTCCAGCCCAGCCTGTGACGGTCTAAGACGACCTGTGAGGGTCTAACACGACCCGTGAGGATTTAAGACGGCTTGTCGGTTTAAGCCGACCTATGACGGTCTCTATATACCTGAGGGCCTCGGCTTCGTGTAAGGTTGCTTCTGCGTTGGCCCGGGCGCGCCGTTCTTCCTGTAGCGCGGCCTCGAGCCGCTGCTCGCGGTCCAGCCCGGCCTGTGACGGTCTAAGACGACCTGTGAGGGTCTAACACGACCCGTGAGGATTTAAGACGGCTTGTCGGTTTAAGCCGACCTATGACGGTCTCTATATACCTGAGGGCCTCGGCTTCGTGTAAGGTTGCTTCTGCGTTGGCCCGGGCGCGCCGTTCTTCCTGTAGCGCGGCCTCGAGCCGCTGCTCGCGGTCCAGCCCGGCCTGTGACGGTCTAAGACGACCTGTGAGGGTCTAACACGACCCGTGAGGATTTAAGACGGCTTGTCGGTTTAAGCCGACCTATGACGGTCTCTATATACCTGAGGGCCTCGGCTTCGTGTAAGGTTGCTTCTGCGTTGGCCCGGGCGCGCCGTTCTTCCTGTAGCGCGGCCTCGAGCCGCTGCTCGCGGTCCAGCCCGGCCTGTGACGGTCTAAGACGACCTGTGAGGGTCTAACACGACCCGTGAGGATTTAAGACGGCTTGTCGGTTTAAGCCGACCTATGACGGTCTCTATATACCTGAGGGCCTCGGCTTCGTGTAAGGTTGCTTCTGCGTTGGCGCGGGCGCGCCGTTCTTCCTGTAGCGCGGCCTCGAGCCGCTGCTCGCGGTCCAGCCCGGCCTGTGACGGTCTAAGACGACCTGTGAGGGTCTAACACGACCCGTGAGGATTTAAGACGGCTTGTCGGTTTAAGCCGACCTATGACGGTCTCTATATACCTGAGGGCCTCGGCTTCGTGTAAGGTTGCTTCTGCGTTGGCCCGGGCGCGCCGTTCTTCCTGTAGCGCGGCCTCGAGCCGCTGCTCGCGGTCCAGCCCGGCCTGTGACGGTCTAAGTCGACCTGTGAGGGTCTAACACGACCCGTGAGGATTTAAGACGGCTTGTCGGTTTAAGCCGACCTATGACGGTCTCTATATACCTGAGGGCCTCGGCTTCGTGTAAGGTTGCTTCTGCGTTGGCCCGGGCGCGCCGTTCTTCCTGTAGCGCGGCCTCGAGCCGCTGCTCGCGGTCCAGCCCGGCCTGTGACGGTCTAAGACGACCTGTGAGGGTCTAACACGACCCGTGAGGATTTAAGACGGCTTGTCGGTTTAAGCCGACCTATGACGGTCTCTATATACCTGAGGGCCTCGGCTTCGTGTAAGGTTGCTTCTGCGTTGGCCCGGGCGCGCCGTTCTTCCTGTAGCGCGGCCTCGAGCCGCTGCTCGCGGTCCAGCCCGGCCTGTGACGGTCTAAGTCGACCTGTGAGGGTCTAACACGACCCGTGAGGATTTAAGACGGCTTGTCGGTTTAAGCCGACCTATGACGGTCTCTATATACCTGAGGGCCTCGGCTTCGTGTAAGGTTGCTTCTGCGTTGGCCCGGGCGCGCCGTTCTTCCTGTAGCGCGGCCTCGAGCCGCTGCTCGCGGTCCAGCCCGGCCTGTGACGGTCTAAGTCGACCTGTGAGGGTCTAACACGACCCGTGAGGATTTAAGACGGCTTGTCGGTTTAAGCCGACCTATGACGGTCTCTATATACCTGAGGGCCTCGGCTTCGTGTAAGGTTGCTTCTGCGTTGGCCCGGGCGCGCCGTTCTTCCTGTAGCGCGGCCTCGAGCCGCTGCTCGCGGTCCAGCCCGGCCTGTGACGGTCTAAGACGACCTGTGAGGGTCTAACACGACCCGTGAGGATTTAAGACGGCTTGTCGGTTTAAGCCGACCTATGACGGTCTCTATATACCTGAGGGCCTCGGCTTCGTGTAAGGTTGCTTCTGCGTTGGCCCGGGCGCGCCGTTCTTCCTGTAGCGCGGCCTCGAGCCGCTGCTCGCGGTCCAGCCCGGCCTGTGACGGTCTAAGTCGACCTGTGAGGGTCTAACACGACCCGTGAGGATTTAAGACGGCTTGTCGGTTTAAGCCGACCTATGACGGTCTCTATATACCTGAGGGCCTCGGCTTCGTGTAAGGTTGCTTCTGCGTTGGCCCGGGCGCGCCGTTCTTCCTGCAGCGCGGCCTCGAGCCGCTGCTCGCGGTCCAGCCCGGCCTGTGACGGTCTAAGTCGACCTGTGAGGGTCTAACACGACCCGTGAGGATTTAAGACGGCTTGTCGGTTTAAGCCGACCTATGACGGTCTCTATATACCTGAGGGCCTCGGCTTCGTGTAAGGTTGCTTCTGCGTTGGCCCGGGCGCGCCGTTCTTCCTGCAGCGCGGCCTCGAGCCGCTGCTCGCGGTCCAGCCCGGCCTGTGACGGTCTAAGACGACCTGTGAGGGTCTAACACGACCCGTGAGGATTTAAGACGGCTTGTCGGTTTAAGCCGACCTATGACGGTCTCTATATACCTGAGGGCCTCGGCTTCGTGTAAGGTTGCTTCTGCGTTGGCCCGGGCGCGCCGTTCTTCCTGCAGCGCGGCCTCGAGCCGCTGCTCGCGGTCCAGCCCGGCCTGTGACGGTCTAAGACGACCTGTGAGGGTCTAACACGACCCGTGAGGATTTAAGACGGCTTGTCGGTTTAAGCCGACCTATGACGGTCTCTATATACCTGAGGGCCTCGGCTTCGTGTAAGGTTGCTTCTGCGTTGGCCCGGGCGCGCCGTTCTTCCTGCAGCGCGGCCTCGAGCCGCTGCTCGCGGTCCAGCCCGGCCTGTGACGGTCTAAGACGACCTGTGAGGGTCTAACACGACCCGTGAGGATTTAAGACGGCTTGTCGGTTTAAGCCGACCTATGACGGTCTCTATATACCTGAGGGCCTCGGCTTCGTGTAAGGTTGCTTCTGCGTTGGCCCGGGCGCGCCGTTCTTCCTGCAGCGCGGCCTCGAGCCGCTGCTCGCGGTCCAGCCCGGCCTGCGTCGGCCGGTCGCTGCTCGCGCGCTCTGACGCCAGCCGCGCGCGTAAGTCTTCTATCTCCCTATTGGCGGCGCGTAACCTGTCCCTGTAATTAACCTGTCTCTATAATTGATAGTTTATTACATAATATCCACACAAAAAGGCGAATGTCTTGGATGGTTACAATGTTAGAATAAAATGTAAGGCATTTTTAGATCATAATAACATTTGTTCATTTTGGCAATGCTGCAATCTAAGGCTTAAGACATTATAGCACGTGGACGAATAGAGCTGGGACGCGTCATGATGCGTTTAAAGAAGTTCGGGCACCCTCAACTACTTCACTTTAGCACGTAGTCCATTCATTCAGTCATTTAAGATCCCAAAGCATACGCGAGTGAATGAAAACGCAATACTTTATGCTTGATCAAGCAGTTGGACGGATGCATCAAGCTGCTTAATCAAGCATTGGAATTATTAACGCGGATACTGCCAGAGAGAATAGAAAGCACCATACTGGAAAATTTAAATCTGGTTTAGCGGAACTAATCACAAAATATTTAAAACTCGCGAGATCTTAAAATGTTGTGTCCAGACATCTAGAAGTTGACTGATCACAAACCTCTCTGGTGCCTAATAGTCGGGTAAATAGGGAATATGCATAAAAAAATTGTATTTTCCATAGTTCATCTGAAAGTATACAAAAATAGAATACTGACAGTCAAAACAAAATCGAAATTGATCGAAAAACAAACTAGATACAATATTATTAAACAAATATATCAGGTATCAGCCCTAATTATAAGATTAATTTGTTAAAAGAAATAAATATTTTTTGTATTTTATATATCAGTCCCTCTTAAGAAAAAAGAAATTCTATGGCGGATGTATGGCCCGCGTGACATATGACGTCACATGTCACGTCGGACCTGTCTAACCATCAACTTTGAAGCCTTATAACTTTGATTCTGAGTAAGATATTTGAAAAAATATTTTTAATGTGTTTAATAATTCGATAAATTAATTTAAAAAAAAATGTGCATATTCCCATTCAGTAAATTTCTCACCTAAGCGCCTGATTGTTATGTTGTGTTTGGTGCGTGAGCCTGCATCGTCCCAGTAACCGCCTATTCCTCTCCGCGTGCGCCTCCCTCCGCCACCGCTCGTAAATGAGCTGCGCTTGCAACAAGGACACTTGCTCGCAGAGCTCAGAGTGACTGGTTTTCGCTTTGCCGTTGTATAAGTCTGTGAGGTAGCTGTCTAAACGCTCGGTGGGATGTGTTGGTTCTCGCGTGGTTTCCTGAAAAATATTAATGTACAATCATTATTTCTATTACCTAGTTATTTATTCTACTGTTCAATTATTAGTTTTACTGATTAAACATAAGTTTTCCAATCATGAATTTTAATGCTTTATCATTTACATTGACTAATCATAATTCTACTCCCCAAAGCACCAGGCAACTAGGACAGTCTGCGGCAGTTGTAAGCGATTTGGAACTCATAAGGCTTCGGTCAGTCAGGTGTCTACCGTCTGAACTGCAACCGTCCTTGCTTCGTCACCCAATAATGACTTTGCTTCCCTATAACTCATTACACTGCTCAATCATAAATTCTAATGCCCAATCATGGATTCTGTTGCACCATAGTCATTTATTCTACTGCTCAATTATAAATTCTAATGCCCATTCGTGGATTCTACTGCACAATAACTTATTCAATCATAAATTCTATTGGCCAATAATGAATTCTAATTCCCAATCATGGATTCTGTTGCACCGTCATTTATTCTACTGCCCAATCATGTTTTTTGCACAGTCAATAATTGACTGTAGCTGTTGCAATAAATTATATCGCTTAATTATGAATTCCACTCCCAATCATGATTTTTACTATCTAATAAGCAATTTCCCAATCATGAATTTCTTTTTTTTTTAATTCTAATGCTCATTTATTAGTCCTACTCCCCAAAGAACCAGTCAACCAGCTAACAATATTTGGGTTATTATCAGTGGCGTGCCTAGGGTCTAATAGTAGGGCATGCCGATGATATATTTTCGTAGGAATGAATAATACTACTGAATGAATAACATCATTTTGAATTTTGTTAGATAAATAACTTGGCCCCGGTTTCCCGCTATTTTGGTATTGCATATGTTTTTCCAAGACGAGATCGTATTTCGAAAGCAAAGATACTAATTCTAAGAAATTGCCTTTATTTAATGAAGTTATGGTCTCATCATGCCCTCTGAAAGGCAGTTCTTGTTGTGCTAAATGACAAACAATATCTACTAATCTCTGAAAAACACTACGATTGTGGTCGACGCGCGAGTTATGTTTTGAGATTTCGTCAGATAGGTAACTGACGAGAGATAAAGAAGCTTCTATACGCTGTTTACCAAAATTACAAAAAGAAATAACAGTGTTCATGTGTTTTGTGAGTTTTGGTGCCTTTTTATGGCATTAGATATGTTATTTAAATCGTCATAACTAAACGTATTCCATGCATTTTTCTCGTTGGAAAAGAATATGCAACACCAACAATATAACTTATTGGAATGCGAGCATCCAGCTACCCAATGAGTTTTGTACACAGATCTATTAAATCGTCTTTTATGAGACTTACTTGACTGAGAAAGCAACAAATCTGGTGTTGGTTTTGGCGAAGAAATAAGCTGCTCTTTATCGGGTAAGGTCAATGACTTTACCTTTCCCCCGCTTGTTAAACTTTGCACACACTTCAAATCACTACACGGAACAATATCACCCAGTTCTACACTCATTTTAAACGCAAATCCTACACAAAACTAAATTTTTTAACAAGAAAATAGAAATTGCCCCAATTATCACCCGCTCAAACAACAACTGTCAAGTCAACAACAGAAGAATGCAACGTAACCGTCCCGAACATAGCTTCGCATCATTACTCAATTGACCACTACATTCAAATGCGGAAGCCTGGTTTCATGCGCAAGCCCGGCTTAATTTTTCCCAAAATCTAGTACTATTTTCAATATTGTTAAAAAAAGTTCATAACACAACGACGTCACAGATCTCCATAAGATTGCGTAAGAGTAAAAGAGACGCAAAAGCATGCCCCATAAAAGCCCACGGGTCGGAGTGAGATGGCGGCGCGGCGGTCCGAGCTACCGAGCAATCCCGAGACGCGTTTCGTGTCGGCACGAACGCGACTCGTTGGTTTGTAGTGTGTGTCGCCTGGAATAGGGTTAAATGTTAGCGAGCGAGCGCGCGATTGATTCTGCAAGTTTCGAATGAAAACTGGCGCGAAAATTTAATTGTTTTTTTGGACTTTCGTTCGATATCCGCATTATTACGTTAGGGCATGCCGGGCTTTTTGGCTTGTATGGTGGTCACGCTACTGGTATAGGATGGGTTCTGACAGCTTCAAAAATTTTCATACGACGTTAACAACTTTTTTTAATAATATTCAGTTTAAAAACCATATTAGCTAAAATATTTAAAAAAAGCAACTTCACCTCTTATTTTATCATTAAACTGTATGTAATTTTATATAAATAAATAAACGAAATAATATTAATAAGTTTTTAATTTTTTAATCTGTCAGAGCTCATCCTATGGTAACCCAAGTATAGTGCCAACCAGTACCGACCTGTTTGTGTACGTAATCAGGCAGTCGGCGGTAGAAGTCGGCGATCTGGAACTCGTAGGGCTGCGGCCACGTGTCTACCGTCTGCACCGCCACCGAGACGGAACGCTCGCCGCTCGTGCCGCAAGAATTGGAGCGACGGGCCACCGCGCCGCTCGATCGGGGGAGGGAACGCCTTTAATAGAATAAGAGAACAGAATATTAGCTGGAATCACCACCACCAGCTCATATACGTCCCCACCGAGGGGCTCGAGCCTACCCTAAATTAGCACGATTAGGCCTCAGTCGACCACGCTGGCCCAGTGCGGGTTGGTCGACTTCACACACTACTTTTGAATTTCTTCGCAAGAGTGTGCAGGTTTCAATACGATACGTAAAAGCGTCGAATAAACGTACATATAAATTCGAAATTCGAAAACACATTGGTGTGGTGGGGATAGAGCCCGCGTCTTCCGGACGGGAGGCAGCGGCCCTAGCCACTAGACCACCGACGCTCTTATAGCTGGAATACATGTCTGTTGTTGTTGTCTGTTATAAGAAGGGCGCGCCAATAATGCAAGTCAAAGTACAATCGAACATACTACACAACTGTAATGAAACACGATCAATCATAGCGGGCCTTGATGTTACAAACCGCTATTTGACACGATCAAATAGAATAGGGGATCGGACTACTTTATTTTTATTTTATAAATCCAAACTTCTTAGTTTCTGTAAAAAATCATACTATATCATTAAAATTGACCGAGTTATAAAGATTTGAAATTCAAGATTAGACAGAGAGGCACATACCCACTTGTGACGTCACTTGTTAGTAACGCCTTATAATCTCCATACAAAAAATCGTTTTTGAAAGAGACTGACATATTGAAACTTTAAAAAATCACTGTAAATTCGTATTTTAACCGATTCTGTTTTACTCTTCGCGAATCGTCTGCTACTAATCTATATTTTAAAAATAATTTATAAAATATGGTAAATTTAGGAACAGTCCGATCCCCTATTCTGTTTTGACATAAAAGATAAGCTTTATTATCATTAGTTCGTTAACAGCTCTTATATGCTTCAGTAACAAAGCCGCCTTTTGATGTTAGCATTTTAATCTGTTTTAATTTAAATAAGTATATTTGTATTGTATTGACATGTAAGAAGTGAGTAAGTAAAGACATTTCATTGCACACAAAATTAACATAGTAACAATAAATTATCAACAGATGCGCAAAGGCTGCCTTATCGTTTGTAATTCGTTACCTGGAAGCTTCTCCTTTTCTGGGGTCTATTTGTGCAACTCGTTCGGCCACCGTCGCGCCTTCACCCTCGCTCCAAGGGTCGTCCGTACTCCCGCGGGCCGTCAGCTCCAGAACCTGACAATCATTCATGTATAACCACTGGAAATAACTATTTTTCTAAGTGTTTTCATCTCGGTCTTTGCTGTTACAGATGAAGTGTACGGGACTGTATCCACTAGGTTAAAAAATACGAAAAAGGTTATATTATTAAAAAAGATATTTTAAAGTATATAGATAGACGCAGGTGATATGGATCTATGAATCCGACTGGACGCTCTGATCAATGGAGGCTAGCCCAAGATACATTAACTTTCTTAACATTAAGTAAGTAGTTCGACGGCTCCGTAGCCCAGGTGGTAGTGTATCTGCCTCCGACGCTCAGGGTCGCGGGTTTAAATCCCGCCCAGGGCAAACATTCGTGTGATGAGCACTTGTGTCTAGTTGTTGTTTATCTATATAAGTATGTATTTATCTATTTATGTATGTATACTCGTATCAGCTGTCTGGTACCCATAGTACAAGCCCTGCTTAGTTTGGGATCAGATGGCCGTGTGTGAAGATGTATTTATATTTATATTAAGTAAGACAGGCAGAATAAGAATAAGAGTGCGAGCTTCAGACAATTTGCAATCTTCTTGTTAGCGAGTCGATGGCAAGTCGAATTTTATAATGTTGTAGCCCAGAAAACACGTGTGGTGACGGCAGAGTAAAATACATTTCTCACCAACCCCTACTCTTCCCGTGGGTGTCGTAAGAGGCGACTTAGGGACTACACATTGAACAGGGAACGGGCAGCAGCGCTCTCTGATACAGTAACCTTTTAATCTGCGATCTCCAACCCGCCTGCCAAGCGTGGAGATTATGGCAAAACCAAACACTTAAGTGGAGGAGGCTCATAGTCCAGCAGTGGACTGTAACGGGCCGTTGATGTTGATGTAGCCCAGAATGTGGCCACTTGGATTGTGTGGCGTCCATCAAATCTTGTTGCGTGTAGGTGGCAGGGCACGGAGGACGTATTTTGCAAGGAGCTGGAATGCACTGATTGAACAGTGTTAGGCTCGTCTTCCATCTAGATTTGCAAGCTACTCAATTTTAATACGCGTACGAGTTTGCTACATGGCGCAAAGGAGTGGAATGCTTTTCCTGCGTCTGAAATTCCGAACTCGTATGATTTTGGTATGTTCAAGAAGAGTGCGGGCAAGTGAGTAGAGAGTGGTCTTGTGTCTATTTTCAATGGTGTACAAGAATTGTTCTGAATAAGCGTGTTCCATACAAAACCTCGTTCTCATCTGATGAGACCGAAGCCAAACTCAACCTTAAATTGACAAACCGTTTTGTTACTTTAAGTAAAAAGATTTCAGTAAACCCACCTCTCGATCCTCCACGTTAAACGGCTCGGCCTCCAGCACCAGTGGCGCACGGGGCTCAGGCCTCACCGCGCCAGCGGGGGGCGGCGCCCCCGCGAATGGCACGGGCGAGTCCGCGGCCCGGCGCTCCGACACCACGCGGGCCAAGCGCGAGTACGCTTCGCCAACCAGAGCGATGGGAGGGGACGTCTCTTTGCGGCGACCGATGGAACGAATGGCGCTCGAATCGCTTGGAAAACGAAATGCGGCGCGGGTCTCCTATAGAGGACAAAATTGGATTTTGAGTGTTATTACGCGAGGGCTATCATCATCATATAAGTCGAAAGACATCCACTGCTGAGAAAAGGCCTTTCCTACGAATTTCCACAATGGCCAGTAAGGCTTGGCTCCATCCACCGGCTTCCTGCTACCTTTACCATATTGTCGGTCTACTTTTACGCTGCGTCTTCCAGTGCGTGGTCACCATTTGAGAACTTTCCTGCCAAAGCGGTCACCAATATGCACTTTGGCCCAAATAAATTATAAAATCTTTACAACCTCTGTGATAAAGAGTATCACAATGTTCAGCTTTCATTATGGAAGGTCTGGGTTTGAATCCCGGTGGAGACGCTGCTGTGGTAAAACGAAAATAACTTTGAGAGTTTGTCTCTCCTTTCTCCAGTTTGGATAGGACATCGCCGGCTAAATCACCCGATGGTTGGATGGATGGTCTGAAAAGTTCTTAAGTAAGTTTTTTATTCCGTGATTTGGAAGGCAAGTCATTAGTCTCGGATACATAAATAGTCGTCACATGAGCCATGTCAGAGGTATTAGCTCAATGACTGGCACTCGCAATGAACAATAACGATACTAAAATTATACAAATGAACCACTTACCAGTTTAGCAGGCGTGTTCTCTGGCGTGGCTTCGACTGCTGCTTCTGGAGGCTCCGCGGTATCCGGATCGGCCGGTAGCGGAGTGTGCGGGGCGGACTCTGCACCAAGCCGGTCCGTCAGACCGAACCAGGGCTCCGTTCCCGGCCGTAAAGCTGCCACTGCGCGAAATGCGGGCGCCCCACCCGGCGCCGGCGTCGTCGGCAACGACGGCAGCGACGGCACGGCCGACCCGTCCCGACGCTCCGGCGTGTACAGCGTAAGACGACGCGTTTCCGCCACCACATCGTGCTCTTCAAGCCGCCTCGCCGCTTCCGCCTCGCGCTGCCTCGAACCGGTTATCAAACCCGGGTGTAAACGGACCGTATGTAGAAGCGGTTGTAACGTACGCTCCCACGCGTCTCTGGAAGCCGCCGTGCTAAGTTCCGCACGTAGAGTCTCGATTAGCGTGCACGGATGCGTCGCGTATAGGGAGTGGAATAACGCGAGTTGCGCGAGTTCTAAATGGGCGCGCGCACCGGCATTCGGCGGCGGTTCTAGAGCGGCCGAGCGAAGCAATGCATCCGCTAAATCAGGCCAATGCGGCGCGGCTAAAGCAGGCGCGGCTGCCAGCAACATCGCGAGTGTCAACAACGCGTGTAACAGCGGCAATGGTTCGCGTTCCAATTTCACAGCTCGTAGTAAATCGCGTAACAACGGATGTGGAGGGTGCGGCGGTAAACGATGCAGCCAGGAAGGTCGGCGCGCTACCAAAGGTAGCAACACAGCGAGCGCAGCGCGTCTAGACGGCGTATCCGCGCGTAGTTGTTCACACAACGCATCTAGAAGGTATCGGGAATGTGGATCGGGTGCGCGGGAGAGTAGTTCGATGACGCGTTGGGAGGCTGTGCGCGCGTGGTAGTGCAATAGCGCGCGCACCAGCCAAGGCTCGCGCACGGAGTGGTAGAGCGCCACGAGGGTGTCGACGGCCTCGCGCGCTCCCTCCGCGCCTCCTTCCAGCAGCGCGAGGAGCTCGCCAGCCTCGCATGCCGCCAGCATCTCGCCACACCTGTGCCGAAACACAACTCCTTTTACACGACTGCCCAAAAAAGGAGTGTAATGTGTTCAGGGTTTATGAAATTTTATTTTTATTTTATTTTATTTATATTTGGAAGATTTACAGACAAATAATTATTATATAGTAGAAAGATAGAGAAGAGTAAAATGCTTACAACAAATCTTCACCAATAGAAAAACAAATCAAATCACAACACAAACAGACAGACGTAATTGAAAGAAGAGAAGACAAAATTAAAAAATAACCTATTGCTAGGTACCTATCAAGGGACATGCAAATCACCTACTGGAGCAAAATCAAACAAAGTGCGTTTTTGTCAATAGCCGTTATGCTGTGCTGGTGCAAAAATGATCTAAATCCAGGGGTAATTTATTAAAATTAGAACATGCACGAACCAAAAACGAGTTTCGCCTATAGTTGGTTCTCGCTTTCGGAACACTTAGGACTGGTCGCCGTCTTAGGCCTCGTTGATTGGTTCGCAGATAAATGTTTGTTAAAAGTTCAGGACAGTCTAATGTCCCATTAGCAATATCAACTAAATAGCAGATGTCGCCAATATGTCGTCTAGCTTCTAGCGGCAGGAAATGATATTTGCTACAGCGCTGATGGTACCAGATATTCTCTGACGAGTTTTAAAATCAAGATATCTCAAAAAATTTTTTTGGATACCTTCAATACGCGAATTGTAGATTTTATAATTGGGATTCCAGACTTGTGAGGCATACTCCAAATGACTACGTACAAATGAACAGTAAATGATTTTAATTGCTTTAATACTAGAGAAATTAGCACAGGTCCTCATTAAAAATCCCAAGGCTTTAGACGACTTAGTTACAATACTGTTAACATGTTTGTCGAATAGCAGTTTTGAGTCAAAATGCACTCCTAGATCACTAATCACATCAACCTTAGTGACGTCCTGATCCCTCAACATGTAGCGCCCGCATAAAGAGTCAACTTTCCTTGAGAAGCTCAGATGAAAGCATTTAGACACATTTAGATTGAGTTTATTATAATTGCAATAATCAGTAAATCTATCAAGATCCTCTTGGAGAAGTTTAATAATATTATGTGTGTATGTGTGGGGTATTGTTAAAATCCTAACATCAGCACGAGTGACACTGGCTATGTTTTTTTTGCAAGGCAGGCGTGTTTTTTTATTTTTAGGTGATTATACACACAGCAAAAAAGAACACTCTACACTGCAGGCTATCATTACTTTGCATGGAATAAAAATAACTAGATACCTATTAATAAGCCACCTCCAAATAGACAGCTCTTTGAAAAAGCTGATGGTATCGAGCTTAGAGTTAGAACCTTAGGCCACCCCAAACACGAAACAAATAAACATACAAGCTTACTGTGTATAATATAGAAAAAGGATGTTCAGGCAATGGCCCTGACAAAAATGGATTTGTAAATGTGCTGCATATACACACATGATTGATTAAATGTGCTGCATATACACACATGACTGATTAAATGTGCTGCATATATTGATTAAACCAACAATGTATTGTTCATATTGGGCACTCTTTATCAGCAAGCAATGAATATGAACAATATGTTGTTGATATATTTTTATTTATTTATTTTAAAAACCAACAGTAGCACATAGTTGTAAAAAGTTGTTATATAACCATGCACACTTTTACCTGAACACCTCTTTCGCTGACTGCACTAATGTTATAGTGTCCATGTAGTTTAT
This sequence comes from Carpatolechia fugitivella, assembly GCA_951230895.1. NCBI lineage: Eukaryota > Metazoa > Arthropoda > Insecta > Lepidoptera > Gelechiidae > Carpatolechia > Carpatolechia fugitivella. Next base: position 15,713,933 of record OX579654.1, on the reverse strand, counting down.
GCTGTGCAGGGAGGACTGAAGCTAACCATACAGCCAAAACCTAAATCATATACCATCATCTTCCTCTAAACTATCTATTTGGAGTGAGCTTTTTAATTTTGAAGATTTTTTTTACTTATAAACACTTTTAGGTTGGATGATATTGGATGGTATCTACCATGCGATATTATTATTTTTTACTTTTTAAGTAGACAGGCAAAATTAGTTTAAGAAGCTGAAGTTAGACCTTTTCCTTTTTTGGTGTAAAAAATCTATCTTCTACAAATTTTTGTTCTATTATTTAATTGTTTGGGTAATCATTTATGCCCTAACTTTTCAGGTCACAATATCAATAATGGTTTAAGAAATGTCATTTTGGTACTACTAACTTATTAGTAATATTAATTTTGACATAATAATAATATATAACTAATAAGTACTGAAATTCTCCAAATACCCAATCAATTCTGCATTTACTTGATTCATTAATACAAATTAACAATAGTAATAGACTATAATAACTAAGGATAGGAAATGAACCTATGGAATGGACTTTTACCTGCAGTGTGATTAATTATGGAAGCTATTGTAATCGTTTAAATCGTACTTTTTTGTTGAGGGTAAATCAAAGCTTCTACAAAGAAAAATAAAAACAACTACAATATCATGGGGATCTCTTCTCTTAGTTCAAATAGAAGAGTTAAAAGTTTTAAAGTCAAGATATTCATTATAACACATTCACCACTTCAAAGCAATGATTCTACGCAGTTGCGTAGGTATCCTGCGATTTGTCCGTCCTCTTTTAATTAATTATTTACACGAACAAGGGTTTCAGGCGTAGAAAATAATATTATCGCAGCCATAATTTGCTGCGTGAACGCCCGGCGGGTCGTCAAGCGAGCTCTACGGGCGGAAAATCTCACCGATCGGCAGCTCGCAAAGATGAGCCGCGGGGCACCGCTGCAGGGGGAATTTTGACGCGACGCTACCGACTCCACCAAACAAAATATCTTCTAATCCCTCCACCGTCTTCGTGGCAGGATATTTTTTAGTATTATTAATAGCTTCACGCACAACTTATTAGAAACAGAAAATCACCGATCTTGACAAAAAAGCTGACATGACTTCCATTTTGACGCTTGCCCGATAAATGTCACTTTTGCCAGCTGATTGCAATTTTGTCGCGTCGCATGGCAAATGCTTTAAATTATACAGCCCGGCTAAAAATCCTAATTTCACGAGTAAGTATATGGCTCATCTTATATCATGAATTTTGCAGTGACAGTCGCTTTTCATAATTCAATAAATAAATTATTAAATTTAATACAAGGAGGGATGATAAAAGGAATAAAACCATTTGAGCAGAATAAATTGGAAATCTTTGCTTAAAAAGTCGGGCTAGTCTTTTCTTTCCTGTCTGACTGACTTCTGGGCCCCGTTTCACAAAGCAATAATTTAATACAAGTTACAACTTGATACTCATTGCGTAGCTAATTCGCTAAAACCAGAAGCCCTTATCATTTTACCTCATTGTCTACGCAATGTACATCAAATTGTACTTGTAATTTGAAGCTTCGTGAAACGGCCCCTGGTTGATCTGGTTCTTTCTGTCATTCTTCTGTCAGTCAATCAATGAGTGAGTGATGGAAACCTAACCTCAAACTCGAAAAAAATTTTTGATTAACTGTTTGCAGTTTATAAAACATGTATGGAAATGAAATAAATTATGTATTTACGATAGTAGCGGTGTATTGTTAATTTAATAGCTTTATTAATTCAGTTTAACGGACTTATGATGTTGAGGGCAGTGTCAACTATTTGCCTCGAGAGTCGAGCGCTCGACCTGATCGCTGTGACGAGGAGAGACGTCTTTTCGGGCTTCCGTGAGTAGAGGATCTTGATAAGGATCCACTAACATGTAATCAAAACGCAGTACCCCGTGTTCAATTTAGAAGGCCTCTTAAACTGCTCTTAGAAAATTACCTGATATTGGACTATATTGATCAATAACTGTAGTACAGGTATCACAATAAGCCATGAGCGCTGACCTCGAATGCGCCAGTATCTTTTTCACGCACCCGTTTAAAGTTGTGCACTCGGTCAAAGCAACTCCACCATTTTCGCTGATCGCTCAAACTTTTTGCGATGACTACCCTAACAAGCATTACCAACTCCATATTTTCACTTTTTTTACTTAATCATAATCACAGCATTGTAGCTAATTTTATCTACCTATATTCTTATCTTATCATACTGATCTCACACTTGTGAAGATTTCTAATAAGTAATACCCTACATGAAAACATTAAATATTTCAGTATTTATTTGCTGCATTGCTTGCTGTTATGATTTGAAATATATTTTTATATTATAACTCATTCATACAACAACTCTTTCATCATAACATTTTCACTCATTTCATCATAATTACCATTTATGAAGATATCTATTTGATTCCAAAGATAGTTATGATGCAATGTGAACAAACAATATGAACAATACTTATACAATCCTTCACATTAAAAGCTTCATAGACTATGTAGTTTTCTGTGTTTAACTGGCTATAATAAAATACAAATAATAATTATAAGGTTGTTATAAAATCCTTATAGTTGTATTATTTTATATTTTAAATTATTATATCCTTAACTGTAGATAATAATTGTGATTTTCAAATTTTTTTATAAGATGAGGTTGGCATGTTTTTTTATTTATGTAATTATTGAAGAATAGATTACAAAGTGACAAATACATTTTTATTTATTTCACTAAGTTAGCATTCTTAGTTTCTGAGATTTTCAGTTGTGTTCTTTACCCGACCCATGACTAAATGAATAAATTATATAATAAAGAATCTTCTTTGCTGTTGAGTGCAGCTGGATAAGCCATGTTAACCTACTATAATACTATTATATAATTTACTCATTTAGTCAGTTATTATACTTTATAGGTAATTATAATATTATAACAAAATAAAAATAGCAAAATGTGTCTTGTTGCAGGAAGGGGCCTGCATAGTGCCACACCGCTTGCAGCTCAGGTTGGTATCCAATCCACTTTCAGATGAGTATTATCATTAATCATTACAGAGCATTGAATAACACATTATTAAGGTTAAAATGCAATTTAAAAAAAGGCAAGTACATAATAGGGATGTACGGATTAGCAACAATGTTGCTAATAATTGTCTCATCCTATGGCTTTTTAAAAGGTTTCTGTGACTTACTAAAAGGATCTTGTACTGAAGTTTATTGCTATGCTAGCTCCCTCATCTATTTTGATTGTAGCTGTTTTAAACTGTTTGATGTATAGCTAATGTATTTTGATATTTTTTTTTCCTCATTGTATTACAAGCGTGCCAGGAAATTGCGGAAGTATCGAACGGTAATTTGAATGTTTTGATTGTGTTTTAAAATTATACATTAGATACTTAAATTCAATAATTGTTCTGTGCACTGTTATCACCATTCGCTTGCCCTGGTCCCATCATTTGGGGGCGGCGCAGTATGTTTTCTTCCTCCATTCATCCCTATCAGCCGTCATTTCAACACTCACATCCTTCCTGAACATATCATCTTTTACACAATCCATCCATCTTTTCTTTGGTCGTTTTCTCCCAACATATCCATCCACATTCAAATTCGATACCTTTTTCCCCACGTAACATTCATTTCTCCGCATTACGTGCCCATACCAGGTAAGGCGATTTCCTCTCATTTTATCTATCACTGGCGCCACTTTCAAACTTCCTCTTATATATTCATTCCTAATCTTGTCCATTCTTGTTACTCCACACATCCATCTCAGCATTCTCATTTCACTAGCATGAAGTCGTCTTTCATCCATCCCTTTGATGGCCCAACACTCCGATCCACACATGACGACAGGTCGTATAATTGTCTTATAAATTTTGCCTTTTAACTTAAGAGGCATTCGGGGGTCGCATGTTGTTCCCGTGATCTGCCGCCATTTCATCCATCCTGAGTTAATTCTATGCTTTACATCCCGGTCTATCTCGCCATCTCCCTGAATCAGTGAACCGAGGTACTTAAAGTCGGAACAGACCGGTAATGAAACCCCATACAGAGCTGGAGAGACCGCTAAAATCACAGAACAAGTACTCTGTTTTGGTTCTCTGCTGATTTTGAACCCCACATTCTCCAGTTTCTGTTGCCATTTCATCAGTCTGTTCTGGACCTCAGCTCCATCTTCTGTGCACTGTTATACAATACTAATAACTAGGTGTTGGTTTATTGGAAAAACTATTTTTATAACTAATAATTTCATTAGTCTTGTGTGTGATTGGAATTTCATCTTTGTTTAATTTTGTGTCATACTATAAGTCTTCAATTATATAAAAAAATATACCCCACATTTTACATTTCTCCAGTTTCCAAGTTAATTTTAAAACAATGTATTCTTTTTTACAGTCCTTTTCTGTTCTAACTTTACTTATTGTATGTTAAACCTGAGTTTGTAATACAGTAGTATCATGCTGGACACTTTAAAAACGCCTTTATGCCTTGGTAGTAGAGGCTGTTTTTGTAACGAGAGTTTAATATAAGTGTATAAAAGTTAATAAAAGTTGATATTTAATGATAAATGTGAATAGTAAGGATGCTCAAACTGGGCGCGATATAATAAAGGTTAGTTTTTACAACTTCTACATGCTCAATTTTACCTGTAGTAACATAGCTTTTGTAGGGTACTATGTACCTTTCTTAACCATTTCAATTTCATTATTTACTATCAGTTTTTAAGTCCAAGTGTATTGAAAAACGTCGTACAACACACGGATCTTAGGTTTTATAACAAACTCGTGACATTATAAACCCTCGCCTACGGCTCGGGCTTACAAAAGTCACCTCGTTTGTAATATGCCACCTACGATCCTTGTATCGTAATGTACTATTATGTTGCAAGACAAAATAAAAGTTTGTTTTTATTGACACAGACTGTTCTAAGCTCAGAGAGCGAACAGCGGCCGCATCCAAGCGGGGCTCCGCCCCCGGGCGAGGGAGCTCCCCCGCCCCCGCCTCCCCCTCAACCCCCGCGCCGCACCTGGCCGGCAGCTGCTTTCGCCGTGGCGGTCACAGCATCCCTTGGAGGAGTAAGGGCATTCTTCTTATCAGTTCGATTTTCGTTTAGATTAATGCATGCTTTAAAGAGATTGTGCTGATGAAGCGAAAGAAGTGTGTCTACTAGATCGTGAAAGAACGATAATGCAGACCACGTACGTGCGTACGTAGCCACTATAGTTGGTTTATTATAGGATGAGTTCTGACAGTTTCAAAATTCTTCATACGACGTTAACAACTTTTTTTTATAATTATCAGTTTAAAAACCATAATAGCATAATTAAAATTAAAGTAACTTCACCTCTTATTTTATCATTAAACAGTATGTAATTTTACTTAATAAATAAACGAAATAATATTAAAAAGTTTTTTAATCTGTCAGAGCTCATCCTACAGTAACCCAACTATAAATAGCATCATCCGTGGCGTTCTGCAAGTCTCAGCATGGAACATGCAGGCTAAATAAAAAAAAAAACGAATTAACTTGTTAGATAAGATCCACCACATACCACTTGAACACTGGTCTTTAACAGCCTCCGTGGCTGACTCACCTGATTGTCCGAAAACAAAGATGATTCCGTGCTTCAGAAGGCACGTTAAGCCATTGCATTGGTCCCGGCTACTATCTAGTCGTTACATGAGTCAAGTCAGTGGCCTGTGGCGGCTCTATAACACTGACACCAGTGTTTGTGAAGTCGGTTGTCGACTTTACTACCCACACGATTATAATGATGACTGATCTAGTGCGTTATATAACGTTTTCTTAAATTGATCTTGAACAATAAATAACGCGTTTTGAACTTGACTAAAAAAATACAAATTATCCTTTCTTCTTTTCCAGGTTTACATGTTTCGCAAACGCACTGATGATGTGCCCACGTACCCTACAGGTTGGTGTCTTATTGTTTCGCAAACGCACTGATGATGTGCCCACGTACCCCACAGGTTGGTGTCTTATTGTTTCGCAAGCGCACTGATGATGTGCCCACGTACCCCACAGGTTGGTGTCTTATTGTTTCGCAAACGCACTGATGATGTGCCCACGTACCCCACAGGTTGGTGTCTTATTGTTTCGCAAGCGCACTGATGATGTGCCCACGTACCCCACAGGTTGGTGTCTTATTGTTTCGCAAACGCACTGATGATGTGCCCACGTACCCCACAGGTTGGTGTCTTATTGTTTCGCAAACGCACTGATGATGTGCCCACGTACCCCACAGGTTGGTGTCTTATTGTTTCGCAAGCGCACTGATGATGTGCCCACGTACCCCACAGGTTGGTGTCTTATTGTTTCGCAAACGCACTGATGATGTGCCCACGTACCCCACAGGTTGGTGTCTTATTGTTTCGCACACGCACTGATGATGTGCCCACGTACCCCACAGGTTGGTGTCTTATTGTTTCGAAAACACACTGATGATGTGCCCACGTACCCCACAGGTTGGTGTCTTAGAAGGGCTGCTATTTATGTATCTGGAACTGGCCACTTACATAAAAATATTTAAAAAGAAATTATAACATTTAAAAATAGAACTCTTTGGCTGTAAAATAAAGTTTGTTTCATTCATCTGTCAATTGTTTTTACATTGTGGTGCCATTTTTAAAATTCATTGTCTATCATCACCATGGATTTGACTCGTGAAAATTTTCGTGCTATGATTTATTACGACTTTCGGCGTGGATTAACTCAAAAACAGTGCATGGATCAACTTTTGTCGACTTTTGGGGAGGAAGCCCCATCGAAAACCACTGTGTATCACTGGTTCAGTGAGTTTAATCGTGGTCGTCGTATGCTTGCGGACGATTTTAAAGAAGGTCGCCCTAAATCGGCTGTTGTACCACAAAATATTGATGCTGTGCTCTAACTAATAATGCAAGACCGTCATGTTACATATCGCGAGATAGTGGCATTTCTGGGCATTAGTATGACGAGTATTTATAAAATATTACACGAACATTTGGCTGTAAAAAAAAAAATGTTCTCGTTGGATCCCGCACAACTTAACAGTTGAACAAAAACAGGCTCGTGTTGATTGGTGCAAAAAAATGATGAAAAAAACAAATGTGGTACATCAAAAGCTGTTCATAATATCTACACAGGAGACGAATCTTGGATATATATGATCCCGAAACTAAACAGCAGTCAACGGTTTGGGTGTTCCTAAATGAGCCAAACCCCACTAAAGTTGTTCGTGCAAAAATCACTTTGAAGCAAATGGTTGCCTGCGTTTTTGGTATTGGTGGACATGTGGCTACAGTACCACTAGAGAATCGTAAAACGGTTAATTCTGAATGGTACACCACCATTTGCTTGCCAGAAGTCTTTGGAGAAGTACGCAAGAACAATCGACAACGAAGAATAATCCTTCACCACGATAACGCCAGCTGTCATACCTCGGCCGCAACAACAGAGTATTTAAATAGTCAAATGATCGAATTGACGGGTCATCCGCCGTACAGTACCGACTTGGCACCCAGCGACTTTTATTTATTCCCAAGCGTGAAGAACAAATTACGTGGACACCGATTTTAGACCCGGGAAGAGGCCGTTGATGCTTTCAAAATGCACGTTTTGGAGATACCCGATACAGAATGGAAAAAATGCTACGAAAGTTGGTTTCAACGTATGAAAAAATGCATCGATCATCACGGGGAATATTTTGAAAAGCAATAAAAGTATATTTGGTTATAGATGTTTGTTATTTTTTGTTATTCCGGATACATAAATAGCAGCCCTCGTATTGTTTCGCAAACGCACTGATGATGTGCCCACGTACCCCACAGGTTGGTGTCTTATTGTTTCGCAAACGCACTGATGATGTGCCCACGTACCCCACAGGTTGGTGTCTTATTGTTTCGCAAACGCACTGATGATGTGCCCACGTACCCCACAGGTGTTATTGTTTTATATTTTTCCGCCCGCGGCTACGCTCGCGTTATGTAAGATTTTCCCGTAAAAATATTTTTAGCGCTGATTCTAAATATGACAGTATCGTATCTCACTCTTACTTACTCCGTTAAAACTATACGCAGGCTTGAGGGAGTATTTCCAAAATGTGAAATTCTTATAGAATACTAGCTGTCACATTATGTAACATTTTCCCATGGGTATAAGACTTTTCCCCGTAAAAAGTATCTTATGTGTTAGTCATTCCAAATTTCATCCAAATCCGTTCAGTAGTTAAGGCGTGAAAGCGGAACAAATATCCAAAACATCCAAAATATATTTTCACATTTATAACATTAGTGTGGAGTGTGATTTTTTTCTTTTTCGACTAGAAGCATTTTGCATGGCCGCTAACTGCACAGAAAGTATTGGCAACAAGGGGTTGCAGCTTACTATACCTAGTACAAGATCTAGATTAATTATTTTAAAATTCAGCTATCATTTTAGTTTTTATGACTCATTTTTGTGAGTCTCTTTTGGGAGGAAATAAACGAATGATATAATTAGCAATGAATGATAATCTAAATTAAGACTTTTTTAAATTACATTATCTTTACGCCCGCTTTCAAATTTACCAATCGACGCATCCATCCAGGACGCGAAATCGATGTTTGACAGCTTTAATAGTAAGATGTTTATCTCCTGTAAATATAACTAATAAATATGTGAGGACATCTCGCACACGGCCATCTGATCCCAAACTAAGCAGAGCTTGTACTATGGGTATCAGGCAGCTGATATATATTACTTTAATAGATAAATACATACTTATATAGATAAACAACATCCAGACACAAGGCAAACACAAGTTCTCATCGCACGAATGTTTGCTCTGGCCGGGATTCGAACCCGCGACCCTGTGCTTCGAAGGCAGGCATACTACCGACTAGGCTACGGGGCCGTCTGTCCCCTTTTTACTTTTGAAAGGCGGAAAGGACGGCTGAACTTAAATTAAGAATAAGAGCGTATTTTCCAAAATCAACCCAAATCTTTCCTGTTTGAGACTACTTAGCTTAAAGTTTTTTTTTTCTTCTTCCTAACTAATGGCGACACATCTTATGTAGACGTATTTCGCCAGTGTCAAGTGATATTTGTAGGTGATATATATCCTTGGATGATTGTTCGGTGAATTGGGCTCAGTAATGTGATAGTACAATTACTGAAGCCACCACAAGGCCTCTTGGCATCATCTAAAAATGTCAGCAAAGTGTAAGCGATTCAATTGTTCTATTAAACACTCACTGGATAATACACTATCGAAATTATACAATAAACACTTCAATAAACTAAAATAAAAAAATTAAAACGAAGACACGTCCGCCATTGTCAGATGATGACAAAAGACCTAGCTTAAATTTGTATTCTTTAATTTTATTACATTTCGTTACACAGTTAAGAAGAAAGAAGAGGAAAAGGATGAGGTGGAGCCACCTTACCCGCCCCAGGGGTCGCAGTTCCCGAGCCGCATTCAGTTCCTGGTAGTGGGGGCGGGCACCGCCGCCTTCGCTGCCATGAGAGCCATTCGCTCAGCCAAGCCTACTGCGCAAGTGCTACTCGTAAGTATCATTTGTTAATCATCATCATCATCGTGTGGGTTGTAAGGTCGACAACCGACCTCACAAATCCTGGTGTCAGTGTTATAGAGCTGCCAAAGGCCACTGACATGGCTCGTGTAACGATTAGATAGTAGCCGGGACCAACGAAAATCTTCCTTTTCGGACAATCAGGTGATTCAGCCTGCAATGTCCTAAGCAAACTGGGGAAAGTCTCACAAAGAGATTTTTGTGTGACAGTGTCCCCACCGGGAATCGAACCCGAACCTCCGTAATGGGCGTCGAAATCTCGACCACTCGGCCACGGAGGCTGTTATTTGTTAATAAATTTTACATAATATCATTTCATGATTAAACCCATTAACTTCGTTAGACCGCATCATCGCTTTCCATCAGGTGAGACTCCACAGTGTTACCTGATGGAAAGCTTGGACAGTGTTCAAATGTGAACTCGTTTTATTGTTTATAGTTATATTATACATGGAAAAGAAATAATGGGGGTAAAGACTTAGTATCTAGATAAGACAGTCCCAAAGTATACAATTATAAAAAATATACAAAATCTATCATAGCGAACTGACACGACATAAGTACTGGAAGCTGATTCGTAGCCTATACCATTCTAATTCCAATAATTTTAATTTTAGTGTATGCTCCCTGGAAGCGCACTAAAACTCTTCTAACCCTTTTGGGGATAGAATCATGATTAGGGCTTCCAATACCGGGATCCCGGGCTTATTTCACCTTTTTTCAATACCGGTATTGAAATGCCGAAGCATGACCTTATGTATGTATATTTTTTAAGTGTAGATACACTTTAAGCAAATCATCTCTTTCTGACAAGCTTTCAGACTCCAAAATAATATAAAGGTAGTTCTAAACTCTATATTTTCTCCTCCACCGCAGGTTGGCGAAGAACGCGTCCTCCCATACATGCGTCCCCCCCTCAGCAAGGAATTATGGCGGGAGACCGATTTAGCCGAGCGCGCGATGCAGCCGGACTCGCTAACGTTCCGTCAGTGGAACGGCAAGCGGCGGCCTGTAGTGTACGAGCCTAGCGCGTTCTACACGCCTGTTGAACAGCTGGCCGAGAAGGAGACGGGGGGCGCCAGCGTCGCGAGGGGCTGGAGGTGAGGCGTCACTCACTCACTCATTCAGGAGCTGGGGCGAGGGACAGTGTTGCCAAAATATAGATAATTCTACTGTCTAAAAAATTATCTTGAAAATGGTCTATATCAATATAGCGTTGCTAAAACATCGATTTCAATATAGTGTTGTCAATATATCGATAATTCTACTATCTAACTAAATACAATTCTTGAAAATGATATAAATAAGGTATATCGACATACTGTTGCTAAAACATGGATATCGATAGTGTTGCCAAATTTTATTCATTTACTTATTAGAATGATAGTATTACATTAGTTTGAGCAATCTAGATTATCGATATCGAAAGAAACACTATCTAAACCGACTCAGACCTTATCGCGATGCAGCCGGACTCGCTAACGTTCCGTCAGTGGAACGGCAAGCGGCGGCCTGCCACTCATTCAGGAGCCGCTAGCCGGGGCGAGGGACAGTGTTGCCTAAACGCACGTTACACGTTATCTATCATTCATTCATACAGGAGTTGCGGCGAAACAATTTAGTCGTGCGTACATCGAAGCAGACTCGCTGACCTTACCTATTGTGTGATAGAGTTGTGATTTTACAATACAATACAATACAATCATTTTATTTGCCATAGAAATGGTTATAAGGATTACAAATTGTTTTAGTCACAGTATCACATATCTAGCCTAACTAATAAGCATGCAAATAATAAATAATACCTAATATTTGTTTGTAAATATGTCTAAAATTTGAAAAATGATTAGAGCAATAATTTATAGATAACAACAATTATATTAATCTATTCTTTGCAGTGTATACACATATCTTTCTTATGGTCTAAAAATTCTTTGATAGAGTAAAAATTATGTTTATATAGCCAATTTTTCAATATATTTTTAAATCTCTTTAATGCATTACTTTTAAAGACGTCTGGTACTTTGTTGTAAATAGTTATACACATTATAAAACAATTTTTACTAAATCTAACCGTTTTCGGAACTACATCGATAACTAGATTGTCTTTATTCCTTAAGTTTCCCGTTGTCATATCTTTTTTTCTTGTAAAGAGATTTAGGTTTTGCTTAGTAAATACAGCTAATTCTAAAATATAAATGCAAGGAAGGGGTAAGATTCTTAAGGACGTAAATAATGGCTTACAAGAATATTGATCTTATGCACTTTTTTTGTATTAAGAATACTTTATTAGCGTCAGTGCAATTTCCCCAGATAACAATTCCATAACGAAAAACAGACTCTACGTATCCAAAGTATGCAGTTAAGGCTGCTTCCTTTGATACAGTATTGGATAATTTATACAATGCGCAAGAGAATCGGTTGATTCTATTACAAATATAGTCAACATGATATTTCCATTTTAATGCACTGTCAATTTTAATTCCTAAAAATGTTGCACAGTCAGTCTTTTGAACCGCAATATTATTGTCAAGTTTTACTGCTACATCTGCATTATTAAAATTCATATAATTAGTCTTACTTATATTTATTTTTAAGTTACCTATTATTATTTATCCATGTCATAATTGATTTCAATCGATTTTTATTAGTTCATACATAGTATGCGCCGAAACAGAGATCGATTCTGCGATGTGACAGCAATGTGTAAGGATATTATTTTCACACATTGAACTATCGATATAGTTTTTTTTTATTATCGATAGTGACGACTTTCAGCATATGTATAGGTATAGTAAATTTTTTCTGTATTATCTATAGTATATTGGATTACCGATATGGTCGAGAAGGAGACGAGGGGCGCCGGCTTCGCGGGCGAGGTGAGGCTATCATTCATTCAGTCGTTCATTCAGTTGAACAGCTGGCCGAGAAGGAGACTGGGGTCGTCGACCTTACACAACTTACATTATTTTGTGATGTTGCCGAAGTTCCTACCTACTTCTGGGCACATCTAAGATGTCCTTTAGGTTTGGGGAAATACCTATGAGGATCTTGATTAAAACTCGATTACAAATAACAAACGATAGTTTTATTGTAAAACAACATATAATAACAAGAGGAGAGAGAAGGCGGACGTGTAACTAAGAAACGGGGTCGGTGAGGTTTGTCGATACTACGGAATGCGATGCGCGTCGGTACGGGACGGGACGGCGAGATAGCGGGGGCTCGCCGGGTATTCCCTTGCTCCTATCGACTCGGGTAACCAAGCCGACCAGAGCAGGAGAACTCCGCGAGTGACGGCGTGCTGCCGCTTAAATACTGCGGCCTCGGAGTGGGGAGTCGACGACGTCAGGCTTGTGCTTCTAGAAAGATCGAGTCCGTGCGATGCTGTGCCAGGCACCGATGCGGAGCTCGATGTGGGTAGATTCGAATGTCCGTCGTGACTCGATGCGATGCTACCCTCTGTTGGGCGAAGCTATGGTAGCTTCGTTACATTCCCCTCTCTCCTCCCGAGATTTTTACCTGTAAAAATCACCTGGTTAAAAACTGACAATGACAATACTGCATTTTCCTATTGCTAATGGGTACATTATTATTATTATTTTTCTCTAAGGTATGCGCTTATAACTTTTACTTTTTCCTTATGCTAGGTACTCACGGTTTTACTGTTGTTACGCTTTGTAGTGTAACAATCGCACCACTCCTTTTTTTTTGTGTCCACGTTTCCTTTTCCTTCCCCGTCTCCCCTTCTTTTTAACTACTTCCCCCTCTGCTGTGAACTCATCATATTCTTTATCATGAAAAACTTTAATCCATTGATAACCTTTTGATGACCTTGGCAACGGTCCTATTAAGTCCGTTGACACGATTTCCCAAGGCTCACTCATGTTTTTTATGTACATACATCCCGGTGTTTTTTCTTGCGAAGTTTTATGTGTCTGGCAGGAAGTACATCTTGAAACATATTTCGCTACATCTCTGAACATACCTGGCCAATAGTGCCACTGCGCAATTCTTTTCCACGTCTCGGACGTACCTAAATGACCAGCGGTCGGTGAGTCGTGATTCTGGCAAAGTACTATCTGACGTTTACTCGGTGAAACACAAAGTTTCCATTCTGAACTCGGATCTAATTTTACACCATACCTGGGTGTTATTATTTTTTTATAAAGTTTTCCTTGTTGAATGCAATACCCTTGTTCTTTATCTGGGTTCGCTTTTACTTCTTTTATTTTTTTGTCGTACCAGTTTTCTTCGGTACTGGTTGCCGCGCAGACCGGGTTTCTTGGATAATATTTCTGCTTTATCGGTTCTTTGTTTTTCATCTTTATTTTATGCTCTACCCATGTGTTCCCTTTTTGACTCTTTTCACTCTTCTTAAATTCTTTTTCTAAGAACTCCTTGAGAAACTGCTCCTGCTCCGACGTCAGTTCGGTGTTTTCGATTAAAACTGGATTGCTATGTGCTTTCCCTTCTTTGAATCTTTCGGGTTCTGATCTTCCTTCTATAATTTTGGCTACACCAATTCTCTTCATTAAATCCATTCCTAATACTATACTAGGGAAGGAGTTTAGTAGAATAACGCGATGTTTTAATCGTTCCCCTAGAACTTCCATATCTACTGGAAATACAACCTCCATCTTGATTTTTGTTCCATTGGCTAACTCAATGAATCTTTCTTTTTGCTTTTCCGGTTTTATTTTACCCTCACAGTGCTTCATTACCTCTTCATTTATATACGTGTTCGTGGAACCCGTATCTATTAACGCGTTGAATGCTTTTCCTAATATCTTGACCTCTATATACATTCTGTTGTCCTTTTCATATTCGTTTTTACCTGTGCTAGTCTTTATTGTAGCTGCTTTGTATTTTCCGGGTGAGTCCCTCTTTGACGCGCGACAACAGTTTTTACTTAACTTACCGATTTTTCCGCAACTACTACAGAATATGAAGCCTTTACTTCTACACTCCCTTGCAGAATGTCCTCTTTTTCCGCAATTCCAACAGCATGTTTTAGAATCGTAGTTCGGTAGTGTCTTTTCTTGAGTGGTATACGAATATCTACCGTACATCTGGTTATTCGTGTACCCTGTTCTTTGCTGTGGTTGAAAGTTTGTTGTCCTGGACGGTCCTGCTTGAGATTTCTCTTCCTCTATTTTCTCCAGTTCCGCAGTTAACTGAATCAGCGTATTTAGCGAGACTGCTTCATCTTTTTTTATGTATAATCGGTACTTTGGTAAACAGTTGTTGTAAATACGGTCTAACTCTTCCGCTTCGGTCATTTTCCCGTAACGTCTGATCAGAGTTTGTATTTCGATTACGTAATCGGTGAACTTCTCGTACGGTTTTTGTTTTCTCATTATAATTGTTTCTATCAGGCCCTCCTCGTAACCTCTGGGATAATGAAATAGTTTGAAACTTTCGGCGAAGTCTTCCCATGTTAACTTCCCTTTTTTCGAAATGTTTCGAAACCATAGTGATGCTTTTCCCCTTAAGCATCTCGGCAGTAATTGAACGACATTATCTTTGTCTATGCCGATAGTGTCAATCAACTCTTCATGTTTTTCCTGGAATTCTACCGCATCGTCGGTGACATCGAAACTTATCTTCCAACGGTCGATCGATTTGTCGAATTCTTTTACCTTATTTTCCTGCATCTCGGTTTCGGATTCTTCCTGTTCTTCTTCACGTTCTTCTTCACTTTCTTCTTCTTTATTTCTTTCTTTTCCCTTTATATTATCGGCTAAAATTTTCCTCAGCTGTTCTACGTTTAATTTCTCGTGTTTAATTCCTCTTGATTCTAGTTCTTGACAAAGTTGTTCTTTATTCAAAGCGTAAATCCAGGATGTAGACATCTGCAAGAAATTTTTTTTTTACGTCTGTCGTCGAGTCGGTTAGTCGGTTTTTATCGGTTATGACTTAGCTCGAAAAGTTTTGTCAGAATCGGACCCGTGGCGTACTTTTTTTTACTATATGTATTGTGATCGTCTATGTTACGGTTCAAGTTTTATTACTACTCGGTTTTAGTTTTACTGTTTTTATTATATTTATTTACGGGATAATTTATTATTTGTTTTTTTAGCCCTTCTCCTTCTTGTTGATAAGCGACTTTTATAGTGTTTTCTAATTTTATTTTGCTTTTTTTATTTATTTTTCGGAGGTCTTTTTTCTTATTTTATTTTCCTGTTTTTCGGCAATTTCCTCAAACCACTGCTATCGACTAGGGGGTAACCAAGCCGACCGCTTAGTGCGTAATTCGAGGAAAAAGTATCCGCGGTTTTATTTCTATTATTTTTATTCTATTTTTCGGAACGGAACTAGGTTTCAAAATTCCTCGCTATCTTCCCGGGGACAACCAGGCCGACCACGACAAATCTTGCGAACACTTTACTCTAAAATAATTCTTACTTTACTGCGACACGGTACGGTACGATTACTACTTTGTACTCGGTATTCGGTAATGTTTACTTTGCTCCGAAGTTCCTCACTATCGACTAGGGGGAAACCAAGCCGACCGCGAGAAATCTCGTTAGCACTATTCAGTAGATAACACGTACTTACGGCAATTATTACTTATTTTACACGCGACGGTTAGCTCACAGACTTACCTTCAAAATTCCTCGCTATCTTCCAGGGGATAACCAGGCCGACCACGAGAAATCTTGAACGCACTTTTCACGAAAATTTCACTTATTTCACTCGGAACGGGACGGAACGGAACGGATTATTTTTTTTAGTGAAACAATGGGATTTTTCGCGATTTTTTAACGTTGGGCGCCAGTGTGATGTTGCCGAAGTTCCTACCTACTTCTGGGCACATCTAAGATGTCCTTTAGGTTTGGGGAAATACCTATGAGGATCTT
This sequence comes from Carpatolechia fugitivella, assembly GCA_951230895.1. Taxonomy (NCBI): domain Eukaryota; kingdom Metazoa; phylum Arthropoda; class Insecta; order Lepidoptera; family Gelechiidae; genus Carpatolechia; species Carpatolechia fugitivella. The sequence goes on along the minus strand of OX579654.1, from coordinate 15,697,483 downwards.
GATTAAAACTCGATTACAAATAACAAACGATAGTTTTATTGTAAAACAACATATAATAACAAGAGGAGAGAGAGGGCGGACGTGTAACTAAGAAACGGGGTCGGTGAGGTTTGTCGATACTACGGAATGCGATGCGCGTCGGTACGGGACGGGACGGCGAGATAGCGGGGGCTCGCCGGGTATTCCCTTGCTCCTATCGACTCGGGTAACCAAGCCGACCAGAGCAGGAGAACTCCGCGAGTGACGGCGTGCTGCCGCTTAAATACTGCGGCCTCGGAGTGGGGAGTCGACGACGTCAGGCTTGTGCTTCTAGAAAGATCGAGTCCGTGCGATGCTGTGCCAGGCACCGATGCGGAGCTCGATGTGGGTAGATTCGAATGTCCGTCGTGACTCGATGCGATGCTACCCTCTGTTGGGCGAAGCTATGGTAGCTTCGTTACAATTTTAATAGCATGAATCAAAGCATAAGATAATTAGGGCATACGAGTATTCTAAAGATTTAAAAACTTGTTTCGATCGGCACGAAATCAAAATATGTATACTTTACTTTAACGTCCTCCTTGTCTTTCAATTAAAGGGTAACCAAAATAGACGTGCAACGTCACACGGCGGAACTTACCGCGCCGGGGCAAGAACCAATCACGTTGCAGTACGACAAATGTCTAGTCGCGACCGGTGCGCGCGCGCGCAGAGTGCCAGCTTTGCGTGAAGCGGCCAATGCGGGACGCTCATTCGCGTTGAGAGGACTGCGCGACGCAGCGAGACTGGCTGAGGCTTTGGACGACGCAAAAGTGAAGACAGTTGCGGTTATTGGTGGAGGGTTTCTGGCTACGGAGTTGAGTGCGGCGTTTGCTGATCGATGTAAGTATAAATCAATCTATATTGTAGCGAAATTGGTTTTTCAGGATTCTGTTAAAAAAGTAGAATGATTCCCGGCTTAATAATGAAATGACTGTGATACTGCCTTCTGCTGCAAAACCCGCACTTCTTTTCCTTCTACAGACTGTGTGCGATGAAGAAGATAATCCTCGCAATAAGAATAATTTTATTTTTTATAGATGGTTGAAATTATACTTTTCGATAGTATTTATTCATTAAACAATTTACATTGTGTCTGAAGTAAGTTTTATCCTTACTAATAATATAAACGCGAAAGTTTGTATGTATGGATGTTTGTTACTCTTTCACGCAAAAACTACTGAACCGATTGGGATGAAATTTGGAATAGAAATAGTTTGTACCCTGGATTACCATAGGATATTTTTTACGGGGAAATCTTCAATGCGAGCGTAATCGCGGACGGTCCGCTAGTATGAAATAAAAATAACCCATTTATAAATTAATTTCAGTGCGCAACAGCGACAAGAAGGTTATTCAGGTGGTGGGCGAGCGCGCGCCGATGGCGGGAGTGTTGCCGCAGTACTTGGCGCAGGACGCCGCGCGCAGGCTGCAGGACGCGGGCGTTACATTGATAACTCAAGGTCAGTCTCTAGACTAATCTGTCCACTCCTGTTCATTCAAAGTCAGTCTGCCTCAAGGTCAGTCTCTAATCTGTTCACTCCTGTTCATTCAAAGTCAGTCTGCCTCAAGGTCAGTCTCTAATCTGTTCACTCCTGTTCATTCAAAGTCAGTCTGCCTCAAGGTCAGTCTCTAGACTAATCTGTTCCCTCCTGTTCATTCAAAGTCAGCCTGCCTCAAGGTCAGTCTCTAATCTGTTCACTCCTGTTCATTCAAAGTCAGTCTGCCTCAAAGTCAGTCTCTAGACTTATCTGTTCACTCCTGTTCATTCAAAGTCGGTCTGCCTCAAGGTCAGTCTCTAGACTAATCTGTTCACTCCTGTTCATTCAAAGTCAGTCTGCCTCAAGGTCAGTCTCTAGACTAATCTGTTCAGTCCTGTTGTTCATTCAAAGCCAGTCTGCCTCAAGGTCAGTCTCTAGACTAATCTGTTCCCTCCTGTTCATTCAAAGTCGGTCTGCCTCAAGGTCAGTCTCTAGACTAATCTGTTCACTCCTGTTCATTCAAAGTCAGTCTGCCTCAAGGTCAGTCTCTAGACCAATCTGTTCAGTCCTGTTGTTCATTCAAAGTCAGTCTGCCTCAAGGTCAGTCTCTAGACTAATCTGTTCCCTCCTGTTCATTCAAAGTCAGTCTGCCTCAAGGTCAGTCTTTGGACTAATCTGTTCACTCCTGTTCATTCAAAGTCAGTCTGCTCACTCAAAATCAGTGCGTTCTTACTTAAGTCAAATTTGTGTTCGCTTAAAGTGAGTTCGCTAAGTTATACCGTGCTATGTAGTCCCTATTCTATTCTAATCTTACTACTATAACATTTTCAGAGGAAATAGTATCAGCGACGCTAGAAGACAACAACAGTCGCGTGAACCTGCAGCTGACCAGCGGAGGGACCTTGGGAGCCGAGTTGGTTGTGGAGTGTGTGGGGTCTGAGATGGACCTTTCGCTGGCTGAGGCCTCGGGGCTCGAGACGCACCCAGATATGGGGGGATTACTCGTCAACGCTGAGTTACAGGTTGGTATTAGCAGTAGTATTTATTTGGGTAATTTGCAGTTAGTAATAATAATAACAATGTATAAGAGATTAACTAAACAATGTCAATTTATAAATATCCACTTCATAGTACTTAGGACTTCAGTTAAAATTATTTCTTATCTGTCCCCATCGAGGGGCTGGAGCCTAACCTGAATTAGAGCGATCAGGCCTTAGTCGACTGCGCTGGCCAAGTGCGGGTGCATCGACTTCACAATTCACAACCTTTGATTTTTTTTTGCAAGTTTTAAAACAATGTTTTTCGTAAGATTGTCGAATAAACGTATTTACATAAACTAAACTAAAATACCACCAACGTAAACCATTTTACATTGACTGGTTATTCCTAACGACGTAAAATCTGTTTGTCCCTAACGATGTAAAATGGTTGTTTGTTCCTAACGACGTAAAATTACTGTTTGTTTCTTACGGCGTAAAAAAATGAACCGTCGTCGTAAAATAAGGCCGTCTTTGCACATTGAAATTATCTTATCTTCATTGTCATGTTTTTTTTTAATATCTTTTTTTACTGTGCAATAAAGTGTTTACTTATATACTTTATCTCCAGGCGCGCGCAGACGTGTGGGCGGCGGGCGACGCGGCGTGTTTCTATGACGTCATCCTGGGTCGGCGCCGGGTCGAACATCACGACCACGCGGTCGTCTCTGGTCGACTCGCGGGGGAGAACATGGCCGCACTGGTCCCGCCGGCGCATTACACGCATCAGAGCATGTTCTGGAGCGACCTCGGCCCGCAACTTGGCTATGAGGTACGTCCATATAAACCATATAGCTCAGAGATAGTTCCTACGTCTTTTTAGGACTATTGGAAAATGTGAACAAAATGGCCGCCTTACTTCTCTACATTGACACGCTAATAAACTACACGAAAATCAGTGTCTTGCGTTCCGGTAGGCTCGGTGATTGATACAAGGTATAACCGATAGTAAATGATGATGGCTGGGTTGCCGTTTTCGCTAGCCACACCCACTGGGTTTCTATGACGTCACAACGGCCGCACTGGTTGCGCCGGCGCATTAAGCGTATCCCAGACAAGCGCGGTCAGCGGTGGCGGCCAGGCCGCGCCAGCCAAATATAGCCTCTCACAGGAGAGGCTATATTTGGCTATGAGGTGACATGTGGGCGAATAGTCTACGGATTCAATATTAATTTAAATTCATCATTCAATTTTGTCGATCCGGGGATAGTACTGTAACGAGGCATTCGTCTTTATTCCTGTTTTATGACTGGCAACTTTTCTTGCTGGCAGTTTTATCTTTCATTTTAAATTCATTTTCTAATTTAGATTTGTTACGTTTCGATTGTCTTTTTTCTGCTAAATTCTACACTTCATGTCCTGATCTCCGACAGTAAATTCCTAAAGTCTGGGGGAGGGGGGTGTAGTAAGATATCACGTGTATTTTTTTTGCATGATTACACCATTCCTTTAATATTATTTTTATGCCAGTCAAAAACAACCTGCAACCTTTCTGTCCAGATATTTTTAGATTATACTTTACACCTGTATTTAAAGATAATAATCTAAAAATTTTAAGATTCTTTGTAGGTACTAAAAATACACGTGATTTTGGGTGGGGGCCGGGGGGGGGGGGGGGGGTTAGTCTTAAACCTCACCACGTATCACCAAGGGGGAGGGTGAAATTAAAAAAAATGCTAAAAAACATCACGTGATTAATGGACGGCCCTTAATCAATTTTTTTGTCGAGTCAGTTCTTTAAAATTAAAAAATGATGGAGTTATGGGGGTTGCCAGCTTACAACGTCCACCGCTGAAGCTGTTTTCCTCTACAGTCACATTTCTCAACCAATAAAAAAAATAAAAAGAATAACGAAGTTATGAGGGTTGGAACGTAAAAAAATCATAAATTAGCCATTAAAAAAAAAAAGTACTCGTGAGGTCTCTACAGCACGCAAAGCCACTAGTTTATTGACTAATATGAAAAGTTGTTTTGTCTTTATGTTGCAGGCGATAGGCATAATTGATTCGCGGCTGCCGACGGTGGGCGTGTTCTCGGCGGACGCGGTCACTGACCTCAACCTCGTGCGCGCGGCCGAGGAACCCTCGCCAGATGGCGTCACCAAGGTAAGCGTGAAGGATATTTGACTGATCCTGAATTTACCAGATTTTAAGAATTCATATAAATCAGTAGCAGACGATCCGCGAAGAATAAAACAGAATCGGTTGAAAAACCAATTTAGTGTTTTTTTTTAAGTTTCAATAAGTCTGTCTCTTTCTAAAACACTTCTGTATGGCGATACTGACTGACGTCACTAGTAACTATTTCCCTCTCTGTCTAATCTTGAATTACAAACCTTATAACTCAGTTAATTTTGAAGATACGGCAAAAAATATTTTAGTACTGTTCGGTAACAGGAACGAACTATAACAAGATTGTTTTTTTTTTTTTTTTTTGAGTTGTAATATCGATTTTTTGTATGGAGATTATATGGCGTTACTAACAAATGACGTCACAAGTGGGTATGTGCCTCTCTGTCTAATCTTGAATTTCAAACCTTTATAACTCGGTCAATTTTAAAGATAGAGCAAAAGATTCTTTTAGTGTTCGATAGCAGAAACTAAGAAGTTAAAATAAAAAAAAAGTAGTCCGATCCCCTATTACTGAAGTTGTAATATACCCACTTCTTATAACTTGTCAGGCGTCCATCGCCCCAGCGGCGTCCGAGCTGTCCACGAACGAGGCGGAGTCGCGTCGCTACGAGCGCGGGGTGGTGTTCTACCTGCGCGGGCAACGCATCGTGGGCGTGCTGCTGTGGAACCTGTTCAACCGCATGCACGTCGCCAGGCAGGTCTGTGTCATCATCAGCAGCATTAGCATCTTCAATATCGTTGTAGACATTCTCCTTATCGACATTATCTTCATCAAAATCACTATTTTCAACATTATTATTATCATCATCAAAACTCTCTTTTCATCATTATCATTACACACACACACACACACACACATAGATACATAAATACTAGAGTAGCTGCCATACTTGTCCTGAGCTCTTAAGTTTATTAATGTAACAAGGTACATCATATGGAAAGACACTGGAGCTTGTAACACAGTTTTCAAATAGCACAAACTCCAACTGTTAAATTCTGTGACATTGTAAAGATACAAATAAAAAATTCTTATATCTTATTTGTTTCTAATAATGAAATGTCGTCGTCAGGTGCTGGCGCAAGGCGAGTTCGAGGACTTGTTCGAGGTGGGCAAACTGTTCGCGCCGCACGAGGAGGAGTGACGACACACCACAAACAGCATTTCATAATTTGTTAGGTAAAATAACGCAATAAAATAATACGTTCCAAGTTCAAATTTTCATTTATTTTACATGGCTCTAGTTCGAGCCATTGTATAGTTTCAACTTATTGCTGGTTGGATATTCGTGGGTTCTAATCCCACTTCTGATTTTCGAACTTCGAAATAAAAGTTAGTTTAAGAGAAAAAACCTCTGTGACAGACAGACGGACACGGAGTGATCTTAAGGGTTTCGTTTTTCCTCATAGGTACGAAACCCTAAAAATAAAGACCTCAGAGACGTCCAACGAATTAGCTCCTAAAAACAATGAGACTTTCAATAGCATTTCAAAATGGTTAAGTGCAACCCAGTTACAAATAGAACAATGAACTTAGAGCAATATTTTTTTTTTTCCAGTGTACTTACATAAATTAATAGATTTAAAAGAGCACTAAGTGACAATTTATTTTATTTTATTTTATTTGGGAAGTTAACAGCAAAAATTTTTACAATTTGAACAAAACATTACAACACTAAATGCCAATAACAAACTTCCACATATGTGCCGAAAATATTTGGACTCCTAACAGCACTGCAATTAAAAAAAATATATAAATAACTAAGTAGTATCAATACGACACAGTACGAGTTAGAAGCCTAAGCTTACAAATAACTTAAGCCTAAAGGGAAAGTTGCAACATTGTACTTTTGACGCTACGAACACTGCTGGTAAACAAATCGATCTGATCATCCTGATTGAGCTTGTTGAACTGCTTTATGCTTCGGGGAAGAAAACTATTCTTTCTGTAATGGGTGCGGCTAAACGGTCTGAATAGTAAGGTAGGACTTCGAAATCTGCGGGTAGGAGCAATTAGCTTAATCATACTTAGGAGCTCCGGACTATCGATTATACCTTGGGCAATTTTAACCAATAAACTAATATCGGCAATTTCTCGTCGGGTATGGAGAGGCACTAAATGTAACTGACTGCACAGTTGCGTGTAATCCTGTTTCTGTAAATTGAATTTATAACATAAGAAACGCGTAAATTTCTTCTGAATTCTTTCAATGCTAGCCGAATATACATTATAACAAGGATTCCGAATTTGAGACGCATATTCCAAGTGACTGCGAACGTATGCACAGTATAGTATTTTTATTAGAGATTTGTAAGCTTTGCTCACTATACTTGAAATATGCTGATCAAATAGCAACTTCCTGTCAAGGATAACACCAAGGTCTCTGCAAAATTCCACTCGCGCTAATTTTTCGTTTTTAATCACATAGTCAAATTTTGCAATATCACGCATTCGTGTAAAACTTATACAGAAACACTTGGAGACGTTCATCCAATTTATTTGACTGACAGTAGCTATCTAATCTTAACAGATCTTCTTGGAGAAGTAAAGCATCCGTGATGTTGTTAACAGTTCTATAAACTTTCATATCGTCGGCAAATATAAATAAATAAATAAATAACAAAAAAGATGAATTTTGGAAACAGGTGTAAATATCATTAACAAAAATAACAAAAAGAAGAGGCCCCAACAAAGACCCCTGAGGAACGCCCGATGGAATGGTCACCCAAGATGAGGCATACCCATTTAATACTACGAATTGAGATCTATTATTAACATATGACGAGAACCATCTATAAAGATCACCATGAATACCCAAAGAGTAAAGTTTTGACAACAAGATATTATGATCAATGCGATTCGGCTTTCGAAAGCCTTGCTGTAATCGGTGTAAATCGCATCAATTTGACAGCCTCTTTCCATGTTAGTTGTGAGATACTCATTAAAGCTAATCAAATTGGTAACTGTAGACCTTCCTTTGAGAAAACCATGTTGCTGCGGAATAAATATGGGCTTGACAGTTGTGTAAAGTTGTTCATAAACTATCTGTTCAAGTCCTTTAGCCAAAAGACACAATTTGGAAATAGGTCTAAAATTTTCTGTCAAATTCTTGGCGCCTTTCTTGTGGATGGGTATAATAAAAGCGGATTTCCACAATGAAGAAACAATACCCTCCTTTAAGGAGCGTCTATACAACATAACAACAGGTGTAACCAATTCCTTTGCACATTCAACCAGAAATACTGCAGGGACAGTGTCAGGACCTGCAGATTTACTAAGATCTAAAGATTTCAAAAAGCGATAAACTTGGTCATGGTTAACCAATATCGAGGACAAATTAAACGGGGTGACATGTTCAGGAGTATGAGGAGGAGATGAAGAGTTAGAATCCAGAAAGGTTGATCGAAAGTATTCGGAAAAGAGTTCACAGATACCTGGTCCAGTACCACTGGTACGTCACGTAGGTCATGGCTGCAGGGTATGCAGTACCTCCTCTCCTGCTCTTAATATAAGACCAGAACATTTTAGGATTAGAAGTAATAAGCTTCTCGATTTTCGTTTTTTCTTCAAGAATTTTTAACCTTATCTATCTATTATTAAGGTGTCGTAAATTAAAGAAATATCGTAAATTACATCACTTTTATTATCGCAAAAAATATACAAAACAAGAACGGCATTAAAAAATAAATGGAAAACTACTAAAAGTGTAATGCAAAACACTGTAGCAAATATAGCAAATATGTAAAACAAATTATATATACAGCTTTTGAACAGCTGTAAAACAAAAAATAAAACAACTAAAAAATAAAATCGGAGACGAATGAGGAGTTTCTGATCATGACAGTGTGAAAAATAAATAAAGGTTGAATAATAAATTTTAAAGAGACCGATTTCAGATTTAGGACGTTCGCTACGGTCTACACGCGAGCGATAGTTCAACATTTGTGCATCTACCATGCAAACTTTTCAAACGCTCGACTAATGTCAGAGCTCAAAATTCATCAAAGCCAGCATAAGTTGAGCCAACCCGTCGCGTGTCTACGCGTGATGGGCCGAACGCCCTAAATGATAATAAAGGGCGTCACAGACGGTTAAGATACGATATTATAGCACGAGGCAGCCAGCTCTCTCGTCGCCATTCACATTGTGTACTTACTGGGAAGCCTCTTCTTATTTTTAAAGCAGGGATCAAGCAGAATGGCCGGATTGCCCGGTCACTGATTGATTCGCCATTTCGTTTGACCCCCGCTTTGCATAAAATGTGAATAGCAACAAGAGCTGGTTATATCGTATCACCACCGTCTGTGACGCCTTTAAGCAAAAGACCACGGCTTTAATACCGATAAAAAAACGATACCGCCGTTTGAAAAAACGGTACCGCTGGCATTTTATTTAACGTTTCTAACTAAACTAAATGGCGCCGTATAAGCATGTATACAGGGTGGAAACGTTAAGTGTGTCCAGACGATTATTTCGTAAATTTTATAACTGTAAAGTGATATGGAATCTGCATCGCTGCATAAAATTATATAAAAACACTGAAATAAGAAATAGACATGTGTTCAGAAATTATACTTTTGCAACTGTCATACATTTACTAAGAACGTATAATAGGTACGTACGTACAGTATGTACGCGTGTGTTAACGTAGGTACTTCAAGATAATTGTATCATTTCAAGTCAATGGTGTTTGTGTGTTTGTATTGTTTATCTAAATTATAATATCACTACTTATGATAAAGTATCACCACTTTGAAGAGTTACTTGGAACAAATTATTCTGTTTTAATTTCTGAACACATGGCTATTTCTTTTTTCAATATTTTTGCATCAATTTATGCATTAAGCGATGTTTGTTTGAGTTTTGCAATATGTTTAAAATTGACGAAATAATCGTCTTTAACATACATAAAAGGCGTTTATTGGTTACACAAATGTCAGATGGGTATGAGATGCTTTGTCATCCAATAGTGCCTGGTACATACACTTGTGGCGACAGTTGCTTGTTCCAGATTTGCTCCTAACACCGTTAAAACAGCTGTTATTGTGTGACACTACCCTGCTCTATTTCTTCGCTCAAACGCTTCTTTTTACTCTTTTTACTCGAGCCACCTTTTGTCCTCTTTTTGAACGGCCCCAGTTTTTGCCTCACGAGTAGACCACGCCACCAAGCCTGTACTATTATAGCAGCTTTGTGATATCTATTTATCTGTGCTTCCTTGGCAGCCCTCTCACTTTTGTACTTGATCCACGCTTCCATCTCTTTTTGGCGTTGGGCGAACTTTAAAATAAAAAATAAATATTTAAAATTTTTCTTCAATACCGGTTCCCGATTTTTTTTAAATATATGAACGCAGTTTTTATCTTCACTGAAATCGATGATAATTGAGGTCAATTGTCTAAGGCATACATTACACGGTCATCCAGATCGCGATCAGTGATCTCGATCCAGATTGAATGCGTAATGTGTGGATGTTCGCTGAAATCGATTAAAGCACCCGTAATCGCGTTCCAAGTTACTGTCAGCTGTCAAAACTCATACGTTTTTTTTTTCTTTTCTGATCGCTGACAGCGCTGAAAGTAATTCCGAATGCGCCCTTAATATATTTTCGTAGGAACCACGAAGAAAAAAAAAACCGAGTATGCCTATGTATTTATCGAGTCAAGTGTCTGATTTGTCTTTTACACGTAAAAGTGCATTCCGGACCCAAGGCACCCCTGGAAGATACCCCTGGAGGTGCCACGGGTCCGAATCCAAATTCCCGTGATACCCCCAGGGGTATCTTCCACCCGTGGCACCCCCACGTCAATTAATGTTGATCAAACGAACCTTAGTCGCCAACACTGTTATTTGTTGCTGCATCGCTGCGAGTTTAGACATACAGACTTGAATATTCAGGTCCATTTTATCGATATCTTCTTCGTACTTCTCCATTATTTCATCAATCTTCTCCACTTGCTCCTAGATATCAAGTTTTATCTCTCTTTATACACCGTGAAATTAAACTGGTTGATTTTCGGGATTTTTTTGTCGACCCGGGTTACTACTATAGGATGGGCTCTGACAGATTAAAATTTTAAAAACTTTTGAATACTATTTAGTTTATTTATTTAAAGTAAAATTACTGTATAATGATAAAATAAGAGGTGAAGTTGCTTTTTTAATTTTTTTTAGCTATTACAGTTTTTAAACTGAATATTATAATATATAATAAAAAAAAGTTGTTAACATTGTATGAAGAATTTTGAAGCTGTCAGAACTCATCCTATAAGTAACCCGGGTAGAAAGGGAGTGTTCAGTCTATGAAACTGAAGAATTTTCCCCAAGGAACATGGGCTGGCAAATGAAAACAAACATTGCTTCCGTATAGTAAATCGATCAGCTGGCTGCGCTGTTTTGTATGAACGGGCTAATTTTTTTATGTCGTTTTACAGCCCATATTCCTTGGGGAAAGTTGTTCAGTTTAATGGACTGAACACTCCCTTTAACAAAAATCAACCACTTAAATTTCACGGTGTATATTTAAGCCAGCCGCGAGCATCATCAATAAAGAAAATCCTCAGTGGCCCAATGGCTAGTGGTAGAACGCTCGGCTCTTGTTCTAGAGGTTCTGGGTTCGATTCTGCCCAAGATTGTCCGAAAAGTAAGATGAGTATGCTTCCGAAGGCTGTTGGTCCCGACGATTATTTACGGAAAACAGTCAAACAATAGGCAAACATTCGTGTGATGAGCACTTGTGTTTGCCTTGTGTCTAGATGTTGTTTATATATATAAGTATGTATTTATCTACGAGGGCTGCTATTTATGTATCCGGAATAACAAAAAATAACAAAATCTATAACCAAATATACTTTTATTGCTTTTCAAAATATTCCCCGTGATGATCGATGCATTTTTTCATACGTTGAAACCAACTTTCGTAGCATTTTTTCCATTCTGTATCAGGTATCTCCAAAACGTGCATTTTGAAAGCACCAACGGCTTCTTCCCGGGTCGAAAATCGGTGTCCACGTAATTTGTTCTTCACGCTTGGGAATAAATAGAAGTCGTTGGGTGCCAAGTCGGGACTGTACGGCGGATGACCCGTCAATTCGATAATTTGACTATTTAAATACTCCGTTGTTGCGGCCGAGGTGTGACAGCTGGCGTTATCGTGGTGAAGGATTATTCTTCGTTGTCGATTGTTCTTGCGTATTTCTCCAAAGACTTCTGGCAAGCAAATGGTGGTGTACCATTCAGAATTAACCGTTTTACGATTCTCTAGTGGTACTGTAGCCACATGTCCACTAATACCAAAAAAGCAGGCAACCATTTGCTTCAAAGTGCTTTTTGCACGAACAACTTTAGTTGGGTTTGGCTCATTTTGGAACACCCAAACCGTTGACTGCTGTTTAGTTTCGGGATCATATATATCCAAGATTCGTCTCCTGTGTAGATATTATGAACAGCTTTTGATGTACCACATTTGTATTTTTCTATCATTTTTTTGCACCAATCAACACGATCCTGTTTTTGTTCAACGGGATCCAACGAGAACAAATTTTTTTTACAGCCAAATGTTCGTGTAATATTTTATAAATACTCGTCATACTAATGCCCAGAAATGCCTCTATCTTGCGATATGTAACATGACGGTCTTGCGTTATTAGTTCGCGCACAGCATCAATATTTTGTGGTACAACAGCCGATTTAGGGCGACCTTCTTTAAAATCGTCCGCAAGCATACGACGACCACGATTAAACTCACTGAACCAGTGATACACAGTGGTTTTCGATGGGGCTTCCTCCCCAAAAGTCGACAAAAGTTGATCCATGCACTGTTTATGAGTTAATCCACGCCGAAAGTCGTAATAAATCATAGCACGAAAATTTTCACGAGTCAAATCCATGGTGATGATAGACAATGAATTTTAAAAATGGCGCCACAATGTAAAAACAATTGACAGATGTATGAAACAAACTTTATTTTACAGCCAAAGAGTTCTATTTTTAAATGTTATAATTTCTTTTAAAATATTGTTTATGTAAGTGGCCAGTTCCGGATACATAAATAGCAGCCCTTGCATTAAGTAATGTATCAAGTACATGAATGAAAAGTACAAGCTTTGCTTAGTTTGGGATCAGATGGCCGTGTGAGAGATGTCCCCACGCATAGCTAGCGGCCCGTATCTGTAGCTCTGAGCGAGCGGTGACTCTCTTTCTCACATAGTGTAAGGGTGGGGTGACTGAGAGAGAGGTACCGCTCGCTCAGAGCTAAAAGACACGTGCCGCTAGCTGTCATACTTATTCTTTTTATTATATCTTATTAATATTTTAAATATTGACAAAATACTGCAGTCAAAATGCAGATCCTTACCGCCATAACATTGTTATTGAACCTTTCGACCTCATAGTGGGCTCTTATTTCTCGATCAAAGTTGTATCTATTCCGATCAATGTTCTCTTTAGCCGTTGTCTGCGCGTCGTGAATTTTCTGCTCATGTTGTTCGACTTGCGCCTGTTTCCAATCGCTGCAGTATTTATTTTTGATCATAGACATTTGCTCTGTGTCCTGGAGATGATAAAGCAGCTATTACACGTCTCTATCATGACAAAGAGCCGTTTTACACAATGTCTAAAAACGGTGCTAACTACAGTGTTGCAGTACTAATTTGCCGCCCCAAGTGCGACCTAAAAATCAATGTATAGAATCTGCATTTACAGACCAACCAACTTGTCTGTGACAGCGGTGCTAGTAGTTATACAAAATTGTATTTCAACCAATCACGACTCTTCCCAATGTACACACATTTCCATAGTAATACACACCTACAACAGAATCTATACATGGCCAAAATTGGAACTACGGCGAGTATGGAAATGTCATATTTTAGAACTGTTGCGATTGGTTTAAATACAATTTTGTATTACTAGTAGCGCCGCCTTTCATTTCACAGATAAGTGGGTCTGTCTGTAGTTTCAATTTTGGCCGTTTCACAGATTCTGTGGCAGGTCTGTAAAACATTATGGCCATATAAAACAGCCATCTAGTGGAAAAGTGAGAACCAAAATAAAATAAAATAACTTCTCAATAAAAATATATACTCACCGGCACATCTAACCGCCCACCCTTGTATTTCGGGTTAATTTTAAATTACGCTTATTGTTACACATTACAATTGATTTATTGATAATTTTACGATAAATTAAACACACTTATTGTAGGGGATAGAGGATTCTTCGAAGTTAAAACACTGTATGCACGACAACTCGTTTATTTAGTCCTTGCGGCGAACAGGTATAACTTATAATATCAAATTTTATGGAACGAATCACACAGTATTGAAAAGATTTCTTACAAGACAAAATTACAATTAAAAACGCGCGCAGCGCATCAAGACCAGAGAGACAGTGTTGCAGTATTGCCAGAAATGAATAATAAAATCAGCTATCCTGCTCTATGGCGGTCTGTTTCTTGTTGCGCGCGCAGGCAATTCGGCATGGTGGCGCCGAGTTGAAATTACGCGGCTTGCTATACACTTAAATAAACGTTAAATTAACTACTTTTTAACTAACATCAGCTGTAACTAATAGAATTGTAAAGAATCACGAGTATTCCCTGAAATTAAGGGTGGGCGGTTGGTGTGTCGGTGAGTGTATATATAAAAAATACATACCATATACATAATATAATATGCATGTAATAAGTAACATATTATCACACTAATAATATTATAAATAAATGTAAAAATATATTTGGATGTTTGTTCCGCTTTCACGGCTTCACTACTGAACAGATTTGGATACATACATAAAGTCACGCCTTTTTCCCGGAGGGGTAGGCAGAGACCACTTCCTTCCACTTGCTACGATCCAGACATACTTCTTTCGCTTCATTCACATTCATCAACCTCTTCATGCACGCTCGTCGGTTTAGGGTACTCCTGACCTGGCCTTTTTTATTTAGATTTTTTTTTTAGATTTGGATGAGAGGACAAAACCTCTGGGCTTCAATGTGAACATAAAAATATTATTATAATATTGACTGTTTTCAGTTGTCTGTAATAAGGATATCACATAAATGTTGGAATTTTAGTATCAAAGTTCGTATTACTTTCGTCAGAATGTATTTGGCAACACTAGTTTTGGCGTTATCAATCGATTGAAAGTCTTACAAAACATTATTTTTTTACATTTATTTTGATACTTCCATATAGGCGCCTAAATTCATTATATATTATTACAAAATGTTTCGTGATTTTAATTTTTTTGGCTGTGTTTTTTTTGGTTGCTCCCCTTTGGAATGGAGGTAGTTTGTACTCTGGATTAACACAAAGGGTACTTTTTATGGGAAAAAGTCTTATTCCCACGGGAAAATCTTACATAACGTGAGCGTAGCTACGGGCGGATAGCTGTGATATATAAATAAATACATACATACCCCGATGAGTTCTATCAGTCTAGTGACCAATTCTTCGTTGTCGTATAAGGCCAGGCGGTGCACATGGCGTTGAGAACGCAGTTCCTTCTTTATTTCACGATATTGGCTGTTGGAAATCACACTAATATTGTAAATGTGAAAATATATCTGGATGTTTGTTTCACCTTCACGCTTAAAGTACTCAACGGATTTGGATGAAATTTGGAATGGAGATAGTTTGTAACCTTGACTAACACATAGGATACTTTTTACGGGAAAGTCTTATTGCCGTGGGAAAATCTTACACAACGCGGGCGAACCGCTAGTATAAAATAATGAAAACAAAGTAATGGTTTTGGGTTCGAATTTAGCATGGTTGATTATACTTCTAGTTTTGGGCACCGCGTATAAGGACGATTATTATGATTATAATTAATTTCGTAACTGTTCGCAACAGTTTTTTTTTTACAAAGGTTGGGCTACGTGTTTGCTTTATTTTATTTTGTTGCCAATACAAAAAAGAATAGCGTCAGGTCTGTTAAAGGTCAGGTTAGAAGACAAAATGTAGGAAAGATGAGCTATTCCTACTATAATCATGAGAGCTTTACTTGTCAATATCTTTCTTTTGTAATCACTCCGTAAATGACGATCAGGGCCCCGTTTCACGAAGCAACAATTTACTAAAATACAATTTGATATTCATTGCGTAGTTATTTCGCCTAAACTGCAAGGCTTTATCATTTTAATCTCACTGTCTACGCAATGTACATCAAATTGTATACTTATAATTTGTAACTTGTAGTTGTAGCTTCGTGAAACGGCCCCCAGAAGAATACTTTTTCTGAGCGCTCATAATCATCGCCGTGTGGGTTGTAAGGTCGACAACCGACTTCACAAACCCTGGTGTCAGTGTTATAGAGCCACCAAAGGCCATTGACATGGCTCGTGTAACGACTAGATAAGATAGTAGCCGGGACCAACGTGCTTAACGTGCCTTCCGAAGCATGGAATAATATTTATTTTCGGACAATCAGGTGATTCAGCCTACAATGTCTTAACCAAACTGGGGAAAGTCTCGCAAAGAGATTATTGCTTGACAGTGTCCCCACCGGGAATCGTACCCGGAACCTCCGTAACGGGCGTCGAAATCTCGACCACTCAGCCACGGAGGCTCTAAGCGCTAATAAACTTTTATCAATACTAACCTTCTCTTTTCAGTCACATCTTTAACAAGCTCATTATTTTTTTTACTTTCTTGTCCCTGTAGATAATGTTGAAGTTGATGATATGTGCGGTTTATTCCAATTTCTTTATATATGGTTATGAGCATTTTCAAACACAATTCCCTAGAAGATAATATTTTCAAACCGTTAACTCGTACCTATGTTAGACATCTATTATACCTAATTGAGTAAAATGTTGAAACAGGTTCCCACAACAGATTGAGCTGTTTTGGTACACCTGTATTCCCTAATTGTCTTCAAGCCTTTATGGTGCAGCTAGGACCGTTTCCTCACGAAAGAATTCCTCAGCAGTTTTAAATTCTGTCTTTTAGGTATAATTTTAAAATACCCTTATACGGTAGAGTTTTTAATATAATGAACTAAAACTTGGGTTACGGCTTCGTCGCAAAATGTCCCTTGGTAGCAAAATGTCCCTTTCTCATAATGTCTCTCGCAAAATGTCCCATTCGCAAAACGTCCCTTTTGCAAATCAGTCCCTTTTATGAAATCTCATCTACTTATGTTTTCTTTTCCAGGGTGTTAACCTATCTTTTTATCTAATTTCATCTAAATCGGTAGAGTAGTTTTTGAGTTAATACGTTACAAACAAACAAACAAATCTCTCTTTATTATTAGTGTACATAAACCCAATGATTATTTTAAATTTATAATAAGTTATCTGAATTATTAATAAAAAAATATCAATTGAACTAGCAAATATTGCCCCCCAGTAGGTCTAATGGCTAAGCGAACTTGCTTCGTTTGACTTGGCTTGGCTTCAAGCAAGTTGAACGGTATTCCGATTCCAAGTGTAGCTACCGGCTAACTTTTGTAGCTGTAATCGTCTTGGGAACAAAGAGTAAAAATATATAAAGTTAAGAATGTTAGAATTAAGAAAGAAATATATAAATGTTTGATTATTTAAAACTTAAGGCTCTTTATTTTTTACTACTCCCTCTTACACACTCGCAATGACATATACACACACACCCCCTGAACTTTCATATCTTTAGCTTCTGTACTTGTATACTTTTCACTTATTTAGGAACATAAGTAGATGAGATTTCATAAAAAGGACTGATTTGCAAAAGGGACATTTTGCGAATGGGACATTTTGCGAAAGAGACATTATGAGAAAAGGACATTTTGCTACCAAGGGACATTTTGCGAAAGGGACATTTTGCGACGAAAGGTTTTTAAACTGAATATTATTAAAAAAAAAGTTGTTAACGTCGTATGAAAATTTTTGTAGCTGTCAGAACCCATCCTATAATAACCCAACTGTAACGACAACTTAATTTCTGTTTTTATGTTTTCTTATTTATTCATATATTTACATACCTGTCCGCTATCATCTTTTCTATTTTGTTTTCATCACAGTCCAGGGGGTACCGTATAGGGTCTTCAGGTTTTGAAGAAGGTTTGATGTCATATTTCTTCATGAGTAGTGTGTGCATGTTAAGAATTGTTTCCTTTAAACTAAGTGCAGTGTTGCATTTTCCTGTTTGTAAAGAAATCGTTATTGTATATAAATAAAATACATAATCTTTATTTCAGACCATTCAGCAACTGCTTTCAACACAGAGGATTCCGGGTGTGATAGCCATACGGACAGATGAATTTAAATATTTACTCTCGGTGATACCCATTTGTGTTCATTTCTTATGTTCATGGCATCCCAATATCAATTCAGGGATACGCTTCAGCTCCTCGGTCAAGTGTTAATATACTTATAAATTATAATTAATTTAAACATTCACAATGTTCTAACTATAACATACCGAGAATAATTATGGATGTAATAGTATCCTCGAGAACAGAAGCAAACATTGCCGCTGTCATGTATTTTACTCTGTAAGGACACAGGAAAAACCGGTTAAATATTAATTTAATTAATTGATTTATACGTAGACATTATAAATAATAACGCCGGTCCTTGTCTGGAAAGGGATCGAACCAACATGTTTTATACTTATAGGAAAGCTGTGTAAAGTTACACTACTTTTGACTGCGCCGTTGACGTGTAAGATAAATACTTACGCAATTTCATCCTCAGTAACAACAGATTCGGTTACGGATGAAATCTGAAAACAATTTTACCTATTAGTTATAAATAAACTATAAATTAATTCACAAGTAAACTGGTTTCGAACTTATTTATGTCATGACTACGCGTAAGGAGACTGGCGAGATCAAAGAAACCAATTTTTGCATTCTGCTAAATGTAGCATTTTCTTATCACGTTTTTTTTCTAAAAGAGTTTTCTTTTCGGTCTTTGCACGTGTATGGAAGTGGGTGGGTGTGTGTATCTACAAGGATACAATTTAACAATAGGGGTTATTTTATTAAAAAGATATTTCAAAGCATAGACCCCCTCTTATGAATCTGATTGTACTTCCCCAACGGTATATGATTATGAGCTTTGATGAAAGTGGTAAAGAATACTAAAGACAGAGAGATTGATATGCCACATTCAAGGGCATAGATTTAGTATTAGATATACACAATACATATTATGATGGGAGAGGGTAGATGGGGGGCTTTTAGCATATGCACAGGACACAATATACATGGTGTAAGTGGTCTTCACAATATCACCTCAGATTCTAAATGAAAACTGCTGTTTTATCACATTAGTTCAAAATTAAAATACAATTTCTATGCACAGCACTGTGCGCTTTTTAGGGTTCTGTAGTAAAAAAGGAACCGTTATAGTTTTGGTATGTCTTATCGTGATCGTCAAGATGACGGGACCAAGTCTAGGATTTCGAGTCTGCACGTGTCAAAGTCTAATACTGTTAATCTACCATTTGCTACCTATGCATAAATTTTAGCTACCTCAAAATGTACACAACTATTGAACAAAATACTTGGTCAAGATGACGGGACCAAATTGATAGCCTGCTCATAGGTCCAATACCTTTAATCTACCTTGAAAATATCGAACTCGATTGTCCTTAACATTTATGGTTTGAGGAGTTTCGAACATAAACCGTGGTCCCTCCAAATTGACGTTTTTAAAAAAATGTTTTACAACCGAATGGATGTTTTTATTAGTTAATCTAGACACCATTATATAATACTCATTTTCTACCTTTTGATTTTGCTACATGTGTTATGTTAACAAGCGTTGTGTAGCTATAACTAGAAACAAAAAAAAATAAAAAATAGCTTTGCAGTTCAAAGTTTGCACCTGTTTTCTTCAATTATTTTTATACTAGCAATCCGCCCAGATTTTCCCGTGGTTTTTAAATATTTATTTAATTATTTTTATATAATTATTTATTTATTTTTATCATTAATATTTTTAATTTATCTATTTTTTTTTATTTTTTTTTTCTCCATAAATATCCCAGACCCCTTGATTGTTTTTAATTTTTTTTAAATATTTATGTAAATAGTTTTTTATATAATAATTATTTTATTAATTTTTGTTATTAATATTTTAAACTAATTTATTTATTTATTTTGTATTTTTTTTAATTTAATTTTGCACCTGTTTTCTTCAATTCTTTTTATACTAGCAATCCGCCCGCGGCTACGCCCGTGTTATGTAAGATTGACTTAAAAATGACAACGCATTGTAAAAAATGTCAAAAATCCAAGATGGCGGCCAACTTTTTTGTTAATGGACCGATTTCGGTGAAATTTGGTTTATATACTGTTTTGGCATAAAAATAACAACATATTATTAAAACAAAAAAAGTTGGCCGTCATCTTGGATTTTTATCAATTTTACTACTGCATTGTTGTTTTT